>PVHX01024283.1:0-24283 GCA_004024805.1 Geosciurus inauris
GGGGGAGGAGCCCCGTCATTAAGCCATCAGGTCACTCAGATCAAGCTCAGGTCAAAACCCCGTGTAGCCAGAGCCTCGTCCAGCTCTCTAAATTGAACTAAGCTTCGGTCTGCGGTCATCAGCATGCTGAGGGGTATTCAATAAACATTCATAGGGATGTTTAAGAACTTGATTAAGTATCAAAGCACAGCTTTTTTTTCAGTTTGAACTGTGAAGGAAATTTTCTTAGGCCTTAGAACTTGGGAAAAACTGCATTTGTCCCGAGCCACACTCCACCCCCGGGGGAGGCTGCAGGTCCCGAGTGATCCGGCTGCTCTCTGCTTTGACTTCTGGGCCTCCCGAGCTCGTGTGCCAGCGGAGTGTAGGCGTCCAAGCCTGCGTCTGTGAACAGGCTTCGTCCTTGGTTCACCGTGTTTCCTGCCTTGTCCTCCCGTCTGCTCCCTCGCCTTTTCATCCCACCCCACTCCATTTATGTTTTTCAAGCTACGTCAAATTATTTTGAAATGAGAGGTGGGAGGAAACCATCCTGCCTCCCTCTAGTCCCTCAACCCCTCAGCCTCCTCAGGGGGAAGCTGCTGCCCTCTGATGCTCTCATGGCCTCAAACTCTGATTCACTCGAAGTGTGGTCCCTTAGCCTGACGAGGGCCCCCAAAGGGCGAGGGTTTGAAGGATGGGAGGGAAAACCCGGAGCTCCAGATTGGCCACCAGAGTTCCTCCAGAGGAGCGCGTAGGGAGACGGCCACGTGGGCACGTCAGTGGACAAACAGCCCGGAGATGGAGGCCTGGGCTTAGAGGTTTGGAGGAACAGAGAGCGCACCCTCAGGTGCGGTAGAGAGCATGCAGGTCCGTGAGCTGGGAGGACGCCCCTCCCTCTGGGACCTGCCGTTGGCATCCCTGTTGTGGAGCTGAATCAAAGCAACAGGTGTGTTTTACTTTGGAGGAGAGGTTCTTCCCCGGGACCTTGGGTGCCTTCCACTGACTCCCAGAGGCCATAACATGTTCCAGCTCAGTCCCAGGACCTACCGAGTTCTCGTTTTTTTATCTTCACAGAGAAAGTCACAGGTACTGGAAACCAAGAGGATTCGTGTGCTTATCCACAGCTTTTGAGCACCTATTATGAATGTAGTGAGTGAGGCTCGGAGGACTCGGATGTGCAGAGTCCACACCTCCCTCACAAGGTCCCCCGCAAGTGGGGGAAACCGAGGCAGGGACAGTTGGCGTGCCTCTGTCAAACCCTGCAATACTGATGGAGAAAAACCATCTCACTACGCGGGAAAAGGAAGGGCTGGGTGGACGCGGTGAAGGCCCCTAGTGACCCTCAGAACTGCCCCCTCCACCAACGGTGCTCCTTCCAGGTTGGCTGAGCCCTGAGAGCCCACGGGGCACTCCACCCTGCCAGAGGGTCACGGGATGGGTGAGGGGGTAGAGGTGTCTGGGTGCACCGGAGCAGCCGCAGCGGAAACCCCGACCTCTGACCCAGGGCTCTGCCATCTCTGCACCTGTGGCACAACTGCCCCCAGGAACGGAGCTCCGTGCCGCCGTGAGGAAGGGCTGACCCCAGCACGTCCGCTGCTCACATGCTCTGACTTGCAGAGGCTGTGGGAGGTGGAGAGCCCTGGCCTCCAGAAAAGCCTCACACCAGGCCCGTGGGATTCTGGCTCCTCTAGTCCAAGAAGGTCACGGGAAAGGAATGGCCCCTGATGGGAGCCTGGCGTGGGACACCATGCAGATCACTCGTGGATGTGGGGAGGTGTGCTACCCTGGGCAGAGGGGCAGTGGATGCTGCCAGGTTAGCCGCACAGTGACGGCCTTCTCCCAAGGAGTCTGTAATTTTGAACCAAAGATCCCAATACTCAAATGTCCCCTGATTTTTGGCCTTCAAGAACGCTGCGTGGCTGCCTCGTGGAGACTCCTCGTGGCGTTTCCCCGTCTTGGGGAAGCTCCTCCATCCTTTGAAGCTGATTTAAATGTAATGTAAGCTTTTGTTTTCAATGATGGTAATTTTTCAGAGTCCTTAATTAGATGTGAAAACTATACACAATGGAGATTACTGTTGTGAATAAATATTTGCATTACGTGCTGTTAAAAGCAAACGTCAACACAATCGCTTGTTTTACAAGCATTCAATATTTTGAAATGTGAGATCCGTGAAACTGCTGAGAACCGTAAGGAAGGAGGGGGAGAGATGCTTACCTCATATTATTTACATTTTCAGGAGAATGGTGTCAATAGGAGGGGAAGCCCTGGGTTTTGATGTGCAGTGATGTAAAAGCAGCTCGCAGATGAGTTCTGCTTTATCGCTCCGAGTTCTGCCTATCTGGTTCCAACAAAGTGTCTTGCTTGATGTCCTTAATTAGGTGGTGCACATTAGGGAGCTGTTTTTTGCCTGTGGTTCAGATAAATGTAACCTTGGAACAATGAGAGAAATAGTCTCCAAGACATTCTGGGGTTGCAGATAGCCTGGCACGGAAACCGTGAAAGGGTACCGTGTGCGGCATGCTCTGAGCAGGTGTCCCATTTTCACCGTCTGCTAGTGATGTTCCCAGAATTGTTTTGCATACGTTACAGAGATTTGTTTTTGATAGGAAAAGGACACTATCATTATTATTCTTTTATAATTTAAAAGCACAGCTTGTGAATTGAAAGGATGTGAAGCAGATAAGCGGCAGGGCCGGGGACCTGTGGAGTGACATGTCATCAGTAGAAAAGAACAGCTGGAGGCGTGGCTTCCGCTGACATTGACCAGCGATTCCAGGTGGTGCACACTGTGGTCTGCAAATACCTTCGGTCTGTCTTGTATTCTGGAGTCAGGAGATGGTCATGAAAATATGGGCTTTCCTGCTTCTCTTGAGTTGTGAGCAGCAGAGGCTGATATGCCCCGTCCAGGCCCCGTCAGAGCAGCCGCTCCCTTCTCTGGGCAGGGCGGGTGGTGCTTTGCCAGCAGCTCCTGCAGGCTCTTCCTCCTCCCGTGTTCTCCAGCCTTGGACTGCTGTGTGTCCTAGAGGAGAGGAGCAGTTCTCTGTACTCAGGGCACCTTCAAAAGTGGCAAATGAATTGCAGACAAGATTGTGGGTGTCCTGACCAAGGTGTGGCTCTCTGGGGTTGCCTTCCTGACCCTGGTGGCATGCACACCTGCTGTTCCTTCCTTCTGGGTCGCATTTGCCTCTTGTGTGAGGCTTACCTGTGATTCCTAGGAATGGCTGGAATTTGGTGCTGTTCTGCTGTGTGTGTGGATCAGTGCCCTCTAACCCTGGGATGGAGAATGAGAGGATGGTGCAGACTTTCTGAGGGGTGTGTGGAGAGGATGTGTTCAGGGCACTCGGTTTCCAAATGGTGAATTTCGTTGTGTGTGGGGCCTTGCAGTTAAACCCACCTGCTCCACTGCAGTCACCTGTCTGTTCTCCGTCTCGTGTGCACACATGACTTGTTTGACTTTACAGTGAAAGGCGCCTCTCTTCCAGCTGGTACCTCTTACTGCGTCCTGTCCTCGAGGAAGCAGACTTCATCCTATGGCCCATTTGGAGGCATGTTTACAACAAAGATCATTTTTATTTAAGACTTTTATTTATTAAAACATAATACATGGATGCTGCTTTGCATTTTGGTTGCGTAGCAATCAATTGCAACCAGGTCCACTTGAAGACATTTTTAAATACTGAGACTCACAGTGAGGGGAAACTTCAGAAAGTTGAAGTTCAACACGTGAACACAGAAGATATCGCAAGATGGTAGGATAGCGTGATGGGCACACTACTTTCAAGGTTAAAAGCACGTTACATGAGGATGAAGCTCCGTGGGAGAACGGGAAGGGAAATAGGAGTTCCAGGACAAAAAGAACAAGGAACATTTCTGATTGCTAATGAAGACATTCTCATGGATTTTATAAATGGATGGTGGTGGGTGTCAGCCATTCTGTTATTTATATTCCAATAGATACATTTAAAAGAGTGATGCAACAGCTAAATTTTAAAATGTCAAGATTTACAATACACCAGAAACTTTATCCTTAGCAACTATTGAAACCCCGATGAAAAATATTAGAAATCACGTTTAAAATGTTCAAGTGGGTCCATCATTTTAAAAGTTTCATTGTCGGAGTTACAGGAGAAATAACATGAAAGATCGCTGTTCGTAGCCTTGGTTACATGTTCAGATCGCCTGTGGAGTTTTCCACACGCCCTGGCCCATGAGCAGCTGTGCACAACGGACTCAGGATGTGCCAGGGGCACCTTGAGCATCAGTGGTCTTGAACTTTGTGATCACAACTACAGAGCAGCCTCAGAGCCATCGAGGGAAGCCATCTGTCCGTGGGGCTGAAGCAGAGGCCGTGCGTCACCTCCGGCTGCCACTGGAATCACATGAGAAGGCGTTTAGGGGAGAGCGTGAGGTTAAGTGAATTCACCTTTCTGTTGTATGGGTTCTGCAGATTTTGACAAATGTATATGATCTTGGAACCATGTTGCAACCAAGACAGAGCATTTCTATGACCCCAGGTTCCTCTTGCCCTGTGCGTTACGGTTTCTATGTGAGCCCCTCAAAAGCTCATGTGTGAGACAACGCCAGAACGTTCCGAGGTTGGGTTAGGAGAGCCTGAACCGAGTCAGTGGATTAATCCACTGAAGATGAACTGGGTGGTAATTGGGCAGGTGGGGTGTGGCTGGAGGAGGTGGTCACGGGTGCCTTGGGGTTTCTGTTTTGTCCTTAGCGAGGGAGCTTTTCCTCTGGTCCTCTTCCTCCACACACCCCTCTGCCACCATCGGCCTCATCTGGGGAGCAGTGGGCCGTGGACACAGCCTCTGAATCTGCGAGCCACATGGACCTTTCCTCTTCTGTGTGTCCTTGTCAGGTGACGTGGATGCCTGGGGTAGCCGTCCCCATCCTGCGTACTCCTGCTTTGATTGCGCTTCTCCCAGACTGCGGTGGGGATGGTGCCATGGGGACGGGGCCTGGTGAGCTCTGGCAGTGCACATCAGCCCTCTTCCGGGTCGCAGGTGTGGCAGTCATGCGTCTGTCCTCTTCACTGACCATGATGCCACGTACCCGAATACAGGGACCACTCACCAGGTGAAAGGCGCAGGCCTGGAACAGCTTTGGCTAAGACAGATGAAGCCACTACGCGGGTTTGGCGTGAACATATGTTTGCACTTCTTTGTGGGTAAATCCCTGGGGAGGAGATGGCTGGGTCATGTGGGAAGTGTGTGCTCTACATAATAAGAACTGCCAAATGGTTTTGCAAATGGTCGGGCCGTTTGGCACTTGCATTTGGCCGTGTGCGCATTTTAGCTGCTGCTCATCCTTGCCAACACTTGATGTTTTCACGCTGGGATTTTGCTTTAGCCATTCTGGTACATGTGCGATGGTTCCTCATCGTGGTTTGAATTGCATTTTACTAATTGCTAATGGTGTTCAGCAGCGTCTAGTGTGCTTATTTGCCATCTGTAGGTCTTCTCTGGAAAAGTGTCTGTTTGAATTCTTTGCTATTTTAAAACAGGCAACTGAGCTGGGTTGTCTTGCTATTCAGTTTTGAGAATTGTTTGCACATCATTGTTTTATCATATTGTGATTTGAAAACATTTATCTCAGTACAACATGCCATTTATTTAACATGCCTTTGCAAAGCAGACTTTTTATTATGACAAAGTCCAATTCATCTTTTCTTCTTCTTTTGTGAAATTGCTTTTGTTGTTGTATCTTGGATGGCTTTGCCAAGTCAGAGGTCACACAGCTTTACTCCTCTGTATTCTTCCAGAAGTTTAATAGTTATAGGTCTTTCACTGAGGCTTATGATCTGTTTTATGCTAATTTTTGTGTATGGATCAGTATGAGTGGAGATCTACTTTTTGGCATAGGAATGATAAATTATTCCAGCATGACTTATTGGAAAGACTGTTACCTCTCTTTTAAATTGGCTTACAGTTTTGTTGAAATCATTTGTACATACATGGTATACTTTGGACTCTATTTTGTGCCCCTCAACCCCACCCCCCCATTCAGCCTTTCAACTAATACCATGCTGTCTTGACTAATTTTGACAATACATCCTGAAATTAGATAATGTGAATCTTCTAATTTTCTTCCTTTTCAAAAATGTTGTGACTATGTTCTGATTTGAAATACGAATATTGGAGCTAGCATGCCAGTTTCTCAAGGAAAAAGAAAAATGTGCTGGGATTTGATTGAAATTTCATTGAACGTGAAAAACCCCCACTTTGTGATAATGAAAATTGCCATCTTGAGTTCTGTAGTCCATGAACATGGTATGCCTGGCAGTTTATTTAGATTGTTTTTTTGATTTTCATTATCACTGTTTTATACTTTTCAGCATATTGATGTTGCACATGTTTTTTAGATTTATGTCAGTGTGCCATATTTTTGGGTGCTGCTGAGAATATATCATTTTAAAATTTGTGTATTTCTGCACTTATGTAAAAAATATAATTGATTTTTTATATTGACTTTTTAAAAAATGTGTTAGTTGTGGATGGACACATACCTTTATTTATTTATTTTTATGTGGTGCTGATGATCAAACCCAGTGCCTCACATGAGCTAGGCAAGCGCTCTACCTCTGAGCTACAATCCCAGCCCCTATGTTGACTTTGTATACCAAGTGCACATAGTTTAGTAAATTGTTTTTTGCTGGGCATTTGGGAATATTTCCCCTGGATAATCGGGTCATTTGTGAGTTGTTTTGCTGTTTACTTTTCAGTACTTCTACTTTTGTCCCCTCCCCATTTCTCCTGTCGGTTGCACTGGCTAGGACCCTGGTATGATGTTAAATGAGAGTGAGAGAGTGCACGTCCTTACCCCATGCTGTTTGTGCAGATGAGGGTGTGATGTTTTCAATTTACTGAGGTTTTATGTATGTGGCATTGAATTTCACCAGATTCTCTTATTACCTCAGTTATGATGATCATGGGAATTTTTTTTAGGTTGTGGATATGGTGGATTTTATTGATTTATTTTCAAATATTGAACTACCCTCGTACTTTGGTACAAACCCAACTTAGACATGATATATAATTCTCTTTATATGTTGCTGTACTTGATTTGATGGTATTTTATAGAAGGTGTTGGTGTCTAAATTCAGGAAAGATATTTTCCTTAAATGTATTTAAGTACTGCCTTTGCTTTTGGTGCCACGGTAAAGCTGGCTTCATAGAACACAAGGAGGAGCATTCCTTCCCCTCCTGCTTTGCTTTTAGGAAGATACTGCATTGGAGCTAGTGATCCTACAAACACTTGGTTTCAGCTGTTTGGTGAACCCATTTGGGTCTGGGAATGTGATTCAAATGCTTTAAAGTTGCAAATTCAGTTCTTATGATAGTTTTAGGACTATTTCAATAACCTGTTTCATTGCGGGTGAACTTAGGTATTTTGTGCTTTTTAATGCAAAAGGGTTTATTTTATCTAAATGATCAAATATTTGGAAATAACGTTCTAATATTGTTTATTGGCATATCCACGCCCTTCAGACCTGTACTGATGCCCCTTTTGCATTTCTGCTATTAGTAATATGTTCCCTCTCTCTCTTTTTTTCTTGGTCAGTCTGCCTAGAGGCTTATGCAGGCACTCCACCCTTTCAAGAACCAGCTTTCCATTTTCTCTGACCTCATTTGTTACTTTTCTGTTTTTCAGTTTTATGAACATCTGCTCTGATGTTTCTTATTTTCTTCTGTGGCTCTGTGTTTGACTTCCTCCTGTCCCTCCAGCCCTTTGTGCATCAGCTGGGGCCATTTTGGAGACTCTTCTTTCCCAACACAGTCCTCCAGGCTGTAGGTCCCCTTGGGGTGCTGTGTTTGCTGTCCCTCAACTTCAATGGCAAGCTTCTATTTCCAGCTATTGATGCTTACTTTTCCTAACGTCTCTTGTGACTTCTTTTTTGGCCCAGATATTATTCACACGTTTGTGATTTACTTTGAAGTATTTGGGGATTTTCCAGGTATCTTCCTGATATCAATTTCTAGTTGGCTCCATTTCTGTTCAAATAACATAACTGATAAGATGTGAATGAATTTACATTTTTGAGTGACTTTTGATATTCCAAAATGCAATCTGCCTTGCTACATGCTCATTGTGCCCTTGAGAAAAGGCCATGTTGCTGCTGTTGGGAGGAATGTTCAAGGGTTCCTACAAGCCTCCATGGTTGGTGGCTGTCCAAGCATCCTCCATCCTCACTGATGTTCTGTTCTGACTTTGCATTACTGAGGGAGGAGGCTGGCGTTTGCAACTAGAATTATGGATTTTAATGTTTCATCTGAAGGTTCTGTGAGTCTTTGCTCCACGTACTTGTAAGCTCTGTTGTTGGTTGTGTGTGCACTTAGGACTATTAGCTTTCTGGGCCAAGTGGTTTCTCTATGAATGTGTCACATACTTTTTCCCTGGTGTTCTTGCTCATGGAGGAGTCTGTTTCCCTGGTGTTATCATACCATCTTGCTTTTTTTAGAGTGGTGTTTGAGTGGTCTATTTTCTCCACCCTTCCTTTTTTAACCAGTTAATGTCTTCAGAGTGCTGCCTGTGGACATCACATGACTGGGGGTCACTTTACTCCCACTCCACATACTCTGCATTTTGATTGGTGTGCTCAAACAATTCATACTCCATGTGGTTTTATGTATGGTTGGAATTGAGTCTGCCATCTTCCTAATTACATTTTCCTTGTTGTTTCTGTTCTTTGTGTCCCTCTCCTTTCTCTTAACACTTTTCAGTTAATGAAGCATAGTTTATAATTCTATTTTATCACTGCTAATGAGTTATTATTTATACATTTAAAAGTCACTACAATTGTTTCCCCACGATGTTCCATACAGACCTGTAATTTATTATGATCTAAGTTTTGAACACTATGACCTCTTCAGGTCTCATGCAAGAACCTGCAGAGGTGTATTTTTAATCCTTTCCTCTCACTTTTAGGTTTATTGATGACATTTATTTTATTTTCATATATACCATAAACACTAAATATGTTTTTATTATTTTTGGTTTATACAGTAAATGATTCTTTAGTGCAGTTGAAAATAAGAAACAGTGGATTTTATGACTATTTACACGTCAATCATTTCCAGAAGTCTCCAGTTCTTTGTCTGGATAAGGGTTTGCATCTGGTCCCATGTTCTTCCCACCTGAAGGACCCTCAGCATTTCTGGTGTTAGGGGTCTGATGGTAGTGCATTCCCACCTTTTATTTTTCTGAAAGTGTTTCCTCACTTTTGAAAGCTGCCTTCCCAGGGTGCCAGTCTCTTCAGTACCTTACAGACGTCCCATCGTCTTCTGGCTGACATAACATCTGACGGCAAGTCTGCTGAACTTCCTGCCTCGGCTCCTCTTGCCTTCTCCTCTGGCTGACCGTGAGCTCTGCCTTTCTTTTCAGCAGCCCGTGTCTAGCAGAGCTCTCTCTAGTTAGCCTGTTCTTCTGGGTCTGAGACTTGATGTCTTCCATTATTTTGGGAGAGTCACCCTCCGTCTTTCCTCAGGTAGCTGCTCTTTCCTGCTCTTGCTGTCTGTCTTCCTTTTGGGATGCAGTTATGTGCACCTGGCACTGTTCCTACAAGTGTTGGTCCTCTGCTGGGTTTCTTGTCTCACTCTGTGTTTTTCCTTTGATCGTTTTTATCCTTGAATTTTCTGCTGCCATGTTTTCATATCACCGATGCTTCCTTGGCCATTTGTAGCCTATAGGTCAGCCCTGGAAGGTGGCTTTGTTGCTCACTGCTGGAGTTTTCCTTATTATCTCCTTTCTAGGATTTCTACTTGGCGTTTTCCTCCCTTTGCCAAGTTCCCCACCTGGGCACCAAGTTGTCCTCCTTCCCCACCATGGGCTGCTGCGTGTCCCTGCGTGTGCCCAACAGGTGAGCCGCTGTGCCTCTTCCCACCCTTCAGGCGGCTGCCTGTGTCTCCTTGGAGCCCAGGCTGATTGGTTTCTCTGCAACTTCAGCTCTTTGCTGTGCATGGAGCCTCATTGTCCTGCAGTGTGTCCACCTTTTCTGGTGGTGATGTTACAATTGGAGCAGTACTTCTTCCTGCTCTCTGCATTGCAGGAAAAATAATTTTTTGTTTTGGTACCAGGGATCTGAGCCACATCCCCAGCCCTTTTTAAAATTTTTTATTTCAAGACAGTGTCTCATCTAGTTACTTAGGACCTCAGTTGCTGAGGCCGGTCTTGAACTTGCAATCCTCCTGTCTCAGCCTCCTGAATCATTGGGATTATAGGAATGCACCACCATGTCCAGCATCAGGATTAACTTTTTAAAACACCATTTCAGGTGGCAGACAAAGACAGTCTGATTTGTTTCATTTGAGGTGGGCCCAGGTCCATCACTACAGTCCTGCAGGTGACTCTAACTCAAGGTTGAGGGACAGGCTTGTGGTCAGTTGTGCCAGGGATGTTGGGCTAGGGCTTGAACTCTGGAGTTGGGGATTTATTTGATGATATTCATTTTCCTTGCTGAAGTTATTATATATATATTATTTGGATCAAGCCAGGAAAACAAAGTGTTTCACATTTTCCATCACAGAAAATTTAGTAAGATCAATTGTGCAGATGTAAGGGGCTGAGAGTGGAGCGGGGTGAGGAAGCCAGGAGGTTAGCTACACAGGGATCTACCGTTCCTGGCAGGACAAGAGGAGATGGCCAGTGGTCAAGACAAGGAGCTTCCGAGGAGCTGGTTCCCGAGACCTTGCCCCATGCATAGCACAGGGCCCGGGGATCACAGCCCAGGCCCCTCTCTTTGCCCTTGGTCTCCTGCCAGTGGCTGCCATGGGTCTATTCCAGTTGAGAGCCTGGAGACATGGGCATCAGAATGCCACACGCAGGCCCCCTGGCCACCCATGGTACAGAGTAGAGCTGATGCTCCGAGGGCAGCTTTCCACCCCTCGAAGACCAGAGCATAGCTCCTTAAAGAGGCAGAGCTAAGTTCTTTGCATTTAGAAGCTGCTGTCTGAGCCTCCGTGAGTGCCAGGAAGGGAGGTCAGAGGGGTGCTTATGGAGTGTTGAGGTCCCAGCCCAGGTGGCTGAAGGTCCACCTTTTAGTATGTGGGGCCGGCAGACATGGCAGAGAGAGGGACTCAGGGGCCCCTGGAGGTGCAGTTGTCTTCCACAGCTGCTTTAGCCCTGGCGCGCAGTCTGCCGTTTAGATACACGGCCGGGCTTTTCCTGCAGCAGTGGTGAGATCGCTTTCACAGGGCTGTGGTCCTGGCGGGCGTTCCCAGGGCTGACAGGGAGGTTTGATATACGTGGTCTTGGTCCCCAGTCCTGTCCAGTGAGCTTTCTGCTTTGGATGGTCTCTCTTCTCGGGGCCAGAAGCGGGGCTCAGGCTGTGGCTGGATGCTGTGCTCAGTGTGCCTCCAGGGCTGAGGCCCTGCCCGGCAGGAAGGGCACTTTAAGGGGGCTGGAGACGATAGAGCAAGTTCATCAGGCTCACCTTAGCGCCACGCGCAAACGCCAGGCAGAGCCCTGAGGTGGGTGGTCCTCAGCCCAGGCAGCCGCAGACGGGTCCCTGCCCACAGCCATGTGCACATGTGTGATGTGTCTGCTGACAGGCAGGTTAGACCACTGTCCTCAGATCTCCACACCTGCTGCTCTGACCACCTGTGTCTGCAGGCTCGCTGTGGGGAGGCAGTGAGGCAGCCTCTGCGACCTTGTCTGTCCTGTGCATCTCAGGAAGTGCCTCGGCTGAGCACCCAGGGCCTCCCTCTGCCAGCAAGAGCTGCTCCGAGGCAGCTGCCCCTCAGCCATGCTCCTGATCTGACTACGTGCAATGAGTGGGACCCAGGGAAGGTCTCCCAGCTCCCTCTGGTCCATCTCCCCCAGCGTGGTTCTCTGAATCCATTCACCCTCAGCCTCAGGGAACCTGCTCCTTCATCCCATCTCTGCTCTGAGCAGCAGTAACCATGTCCTGATTCCATCTCCAGGTGTGAAGGGGGCTGCTTCTTAAAGATTCACCTTGTTCTGGGGCTGGGGAGTGTTTGCTCCCATCCAGGAGGACACAGGTCACACTCTCATGCTCAGACCCCATTCCCAGCCCTCTGGGGAACTCTCCCTCCCCTGGACTAGTCCATATGGCAGGTCAGGCTCAGCCCATCTCTGTTGCCAGAGGTGTAGGCCCCAGAGGCAGGCAGTGATGCACTCCATCTGCCTGGCCACAGTGGTCAGGGATGGGTACCTGGTCCACTTCCAGATTACAGGAAAGCAGGGAGAGGCTCATGATGTGTGTTAGAAGCTTTGGAGTCACGTTTTGTGACAGATAGCAGAAGAGATGGGGCCAGCCAGAGCTATAGGGAGCCCCTTGGAGACATTGAGAATGAAGCTGAGTTGACACAGAAGCAAGCAAGAGTTCCCTGTGTGAGCTTGATCCAGCCACACCTGAAGCTGCAGTTCTACCCTGGAGCTGTCCCATCACATGAGCCAACAACGTGTCTTTTTAAATTTTAAGCTGATCTAACATAGGTTCCTGTCATTTGCGTTGAAGAATCCTGACTAATGTGCTCATGACAGCCAAGTTGGTGGCCCTGGGGGACTGAATCAACCGGGCCATTGTCCTCATTGTCTCAAAACAAGCCTCCAGGCAGAGCCACGGGCAAGTTGAGAACCTTGGTTTGTTTTCTTCCCTTTGGACTTTGCTGGGCCCACTAGAGCATTAGGAGTCCTGGTTCTGGTCTGCTAAAACCACTGGAGCTGGGAACCGGGGTTTTGTGTTGAGGATGCTGAGGACCGAGGTCCCCAGCTGCATGGCCCTGGGGTGCAGTGGGCACTCTGGGCTCATTCCTAGCTGCTTGGTTGTGCGAGGTCCCACCCCGGGGCCTCCCTGTGTTGTGGCTCGTGTGCCTTCCTTCTGCTTGTTTCTTTTCCTTTCTTTCTTTTTTTGGTGCCAGGGATTGAACCCAGGGGCACTCGACCACTGAGCCACATCCCCAGCCCTGTTTTGTGTTTTATGTAGAGACAGGGTCTCACTGAGTTGCTTAGCACCTCGCTGTTGCTGAGGCTGGCTTTGAACTCGCGATCCTCCTGTCTCAGCCTCCCTAAGTGCTGGGATCACAGGTGTGCACCACCGTGCCCGGCTCCTTCTGCCTGTTTCTGTAGCTGGATGCTGGGGGCTCTGAGGCCCCTGGGGGCTGTGTTTGGAGGCATGAAGGAGGTCTCAGCATTGTAGCAATGCCAGGGACGGAGCCTGGAGCACTTTGAGACCCCAGTGAGTGACAGTGGGCAGAGAGCCTGGCAATGTGGGTGATGCAGGAGTCTCCAGGCTGGGGTTGACCACGGGGCAGCAGGGGCGTCCACCACGTGAGTGCCGCCCCTGCCGCTGAGTGGCACTGTCCACGGCCGAGGGGCAGGAGGACCAGCATCAGCTCAGAGCCCTGGCAGGGTGCTGTCCTCCGTGGGCTGCGTGCAATGTGGACGAGGCCTGTGCTCCTGTGCCTCTCACGCTCCCGCCCAGCAGCCTGGCTCACTGTCGCCTGTGCCACCCGCCTGGCAGCATGGGCCACAGCAGCCGAGCCGCACCTGCAGGACGCCATGCGCTCCGGGCAGCGCTGGTCTTCACTGGAGCTGTCCAGGCCTTCCCGGGCATGGGTCAGGACGGCTCCACGAACTACTTTTTGAATCTGTTGTTTGAAAAGACTAAGGAAGGGGAAGAGAAGGGGAGCGTGCGCAGCGGGAGCTACCAGACTGACCGGCACCCAGCGTCCCCATCCAGGAGGCCAGTGCTCTGAGCACACGCAGAGGTCGCGGCCCTGCGGAGTTTGCTGGTGGACAGTGCTGGGTGCTGGTCTCTCCCGCGGGTCCTCAGGAAACAGGGAGCAAAGCCGGGCCATTCTCGCGGTGTGTGTCCCCCGCGAGCCTGTCTTACGGGCTCCTCAGCAGAACGGCAGACTCTCCCGTGCCATCCTTCCCTCAGTCGCAGGGCACCCTCTCTGCTGCAGTGACACCATTCACTAACTTGGACGTGGACCCTTCTCCTCTTGAATTTCCCAGCCATTTAAAAATGTGGAGACGGTATTTCTTTACTGGGCAGCGTGTAGGAGCACGACAGTGGCAGGATCCCGTCCGAGAGCCACCGCTTTCTGACCCCCGCTCCTCTCGGGCCATCTTGCTCCAAGTGTAAATGACGGGCAGGATCGCGTCATCTCAAGCACACGACGTGCCCTGGCACACTTGTGCCTTGTGGGATCGTCACGGAGCCAACACGTCCATCATTTCACAGTTATGTTCCCTTAAGGCTGTGCACAGCTAGGAGGGCCCCTGCATAGACGGGGACCAGTGTGGGGTCTCGGGTGGGTGCATGCTACCTGGTGGCCGCCTCAGGCTCTTGAGCGTCTGGGCTCGGGTGCCTGGCATCTCTTGGTGGTGGGGACGGTGTTACACTGTACCCTCCAGCAGACTGTGAGTTCCTGGCCTGGTGTAAGCAGCTGTGGCCACCACAGGGGCCTTGGCGCCTCAGATCTCCTTCGTTCCCTAAGCAAGAGTTTGTGCCCTTTGACCCTGCCCCGTCCTGGGCTGGTGACTGGGCTTGGGCTGCGGCAGGTTGAGGGGGAGCTGCATGTCCTTGCTGCACCCAGGAGGCCGAGTGGACCTCACCGAAGCAGAGAACAGAAGGGTGGATCCCAGGGCCCGGGGAGAGCATGCAGCAGGGGGCAGAGAGAGGGCCATTGACACGTCCAGGGTGCAGGGGGACAGGACGGTGACCTCCAGTGTCCTGGAGCATAGAAGACAGCGATGGTGGTGACATTCATATTGTACGATACCTAGTTGAGAGGATCAGGAGTGATCAAAGAAATGAGGTGTCCGAGGCCACAGATGTGCCCACCATCCCTATGTGGTCACTGCACGTTGCATATGTGTGTTGAAATGTCACACCGCACAGTTACTGTGTGTCCACTAACAGTAAGGACATATGGTAAAAAAGGGAATATGGCCAGCGGTGGTATCGGGACAGGTGGAAAGTGAGAGTCAGGGCCAGGTTTTAGGCAGCAGAGTGGTCGACGAGTTCACACTGTCAGGATCCACCACGTCCTTCACTGTCCCTTCGGCCAGGAATCCTCATCTCTTGCAAATTCTATGAAATTCATCCTCAAAAAAGAGACTCTTGTTTCATCCACAAAAATGGATATGAAGGGTGGCGTTTTGCCTTCCTGGCCAGGCCTCTGGGCACCCTGAGTGGGTGTGACCCTCAGCTCCTCTGCTCCCTGGGTCTCTGTGGCAGTGGCCCTCTGAACCAAGGTGGCGGGGTCTCAACAGGACATGCTTTCTTCCTATGGGGTTCCTGCCATTCAGAGCCCTGCGCCCCTCTGCAGGGAGCTGAGTTTAAGATCCCGCGGCTCCTGCTGCCTCAGCGCCCCTTGTCTGTGCTCATGGGGATGCAGGCACAGTCGGCTTCTCTGTCTCGTTCCTGCCCTTCCTTGAGTTGCAGTAAATCAGGGAAATGGCGTGTGGGTGACGGCCACAGCAGCTTCCTGCCCTCTCGGTGCGCCATCTCCCCCCATTTGGTTAATCACAATCAGGATGACACCGCTCCGGGCCCCTCCTCCATCAGCTCCGTCAGCTCCCGGCTCCAGACAGAGCGGAACTCTGCGTGCGTCTGAGGCGACGGATTAAAGGAAAAGCGACTGTGCAGACTCTTCCATCAAAACCACGTCTCCTCCGCACAGACCGCCACACGGGCTTCTCGGCCTCCCCTCGTCCTTTTCCTAGTGAATCGATCTGAGGCTGGACATGCAGCTTGCTGAGGGTCTGTGGGCAGGCAGGGGACGAGGCTTGGTCCTCCTGGGGAGGTTGCTGCTCGTCCCCACAGCACAGTGGTGATGCTATGCTTCCTGCCAACAGGCCCCGGCCTCTCTCCACCTGTTTGGGAAGCGTGAATGTGCGCCCCCTGGACCCCTGGACCCCTGCGCTCCCCTTCAGCCCTGATGCCCTCAGTTTGCACAGAGTGCCTCCTTTATTGCTGGCTTTGTCGACATGGTGGAAATCACCCTGCCTGCTCTAGCATGGACGGCCAAGGTCCTGTCTGCCACTTAACCCCAAGCCTTTTGTCTGAGATCACTGCGTGCGCGTGGACACAAAGGTGTTAGAAAATGGTTCTCCGAGGACAGCTTACGGACTTTGTCTGAAAACCCATCGTTTGTCCTTTAGAAGCGTGGACACCAACAACACCGTGCTTCTGAGCCACATCCCTAGGGTCTGAGTGCCCCTGTGGGAGCAGCCTGACCTTGAAGCCTCCACACGGGGTGGGAAGGCAGGGCCTCCAGTGGCTCGCCTCCTGGCTGCCGTCCCCAGCAGTGACGCTGCAGAGACCTCCCCAGCCTCCCCAGCTGGCATGACTGTGGATTGCAGTGTTCCTCTGGAGGCCGGGAAGCTCGGCTGCCGGTGCTGGGAATCCTGCTGCTCTGCCGCCTTGTGTGCGCCCTGGGTTAGGACCTCTGCCTCTGGGCTCCCTCCTCCAGGAGGAGTCCTCATGCAGGGAGGGAGATGGGGCGGAGCACTTCAGTGCATGGATTCCGTCCTGTTCGTGTGACTTTGTCAGCATTGCGAGGTCATAACTGAGAACGTTGTCTGGTTCAGTCTTTGAAGTTGCTTCTTGTGCTGGATGGGGAATGTTCTGGAAGCACTGAAGGACTGGATTACGTGTCTCTATGTCAAGGCTGTCAGTCCACTGGAGAAGGTAGAGCCGCTCAGGTCCCCTCTAGTTCCTGAGCCCTGGCCCACGGAAGGACACATCCAAGTGGGGGCCAGGGAGAATCTTAGTGGTCTGGATGACCTTGAACTTGCTGTGCCCAGAAGACCTTTTTCTGATCCAAGAGCTACACCCCATGGTAAGAGTCTAATAAAAGCTGGCCTTCACACCCACGTGGCTGACTGTGAGCTGCCAAATTGCCAGCTCCAATGGTCGGTGCGTTCCGGCCACTGGGCGCTGGGCGCAGCACAGCCCGGAACAGAGCCCCTGCTTGGAGCGTGCTGCATGGCTCCCGTCAGAATCTGAGTGGTTCCATCTGGGAGTATGTTTAGGGTGCTGTGCAGACAAAGGTGACAGAAAGCCCAAGCACACTGCTAGAACTGAGTGGGACATGCGGCCTGCCATGGCCAAGGACCAGGGTGCCCAGCTGGACTCCTGACGGCTCTCATGCCTGCTGCTACCTGGTGGTTTTGTCTGCTGTTGGTTCTGTTCTTTGGTGGACTTGCCCTCACAGCGAGATGTCCTTAGCTCCAGGCTGGTGCACTGTCCTCCATAGCATGGGCAGGAAAGAGAGAGGACGCTTCTCCGGGGTGTCCAGAGGGCCTTGGGCTTTGCGCAGGGTTTGAAGGCAGACCCGAATGCAGCTTGGGCTGGTGTCCGCTTGGGCCCAGGGCCGTGTTCTTGGCCTAAGGCTCACACTGAAGCTGCAGAGGCTGGAGTGTCATTACTGCTGGCCAGCCGGCAGTGAATGCCCAGTGGACAGGTGTGCCTCAGAGGGCCAGGGTGCTGTACACGGGGTCCCAGTGCCAACTGTGTTTCCATTGGCTTCTAACACCAGCTGTCACTGGGCAGGTGTCCTGCAGTGTGGTTTGGTCCTGACATTGCCCAGAGCTGGGGCAGACCCACAGGCCCAGGGGCCAGGTCCCTGAGAGGGCTGCCTTCTTTTCTCACACCGCCTGCTCTTGCCAACACTTCTGACATGGCTAGAAGTTTGGGGCTTCCCTTGAGCCCCCTTAGGGTTCAGTACTTTTCCCAAACAACTTACAACTCACCAGATGCATGATCCTTTTGATTACTGTTCCATTATAAAGTCTAGAACTGGAAACAGCCACACAAGGGACACACAGAGGGCCAGTTCTGGGAGGAGGGCAGACCTCGTGCCTCTCCTCATGGAGTCCGGGGACACCACTGTCCCAGCACAGGTGTGTGCGGGAAGGTCTGCTGAGCCCAGGTTTACTCGGGGTTTTATTTCGCTTGCTGTGACATTGCCCCACACCCCTCTCTGGAGCCTGGGGTGGGCTGAGGGCTCCAGGCCAGTGAGCACAGGCTTGGTGTCCACACCCTCCCCACCAGCCACTGTCATAGCAGGACCCAGGGAATGGCAGGGGCATCCAGAGCTCTGTGCCAGGACCTGGGGACAAAGGATGGATGTGCTGTGCCATGTCTGGGGTGGTGTGGCTGTGGAGGGGGATGCGGCTGTGCGTGCGTGTGGAGCCTCGTGGCAGGAGCTGTGACAACAGCCACCAGAGCCCCTTCCCAGGGGGACCCCACCTGAGTCTGCAGAGCTGCGATCACCACGCACTCACACAGGAAAGGACTTTCCGTGCCCATTCCAGAGAAGTCGTTACTTCTTGTGGTTTTCTCTGTTTAGTTTGAAACATAAAATGAGGCTGGAAAGCCCAGGTGGCTCCGCACTTGTAGTTTTTTGGCAGGTGCCGGGTGGCTTGGCTCCCAGTCCCTGGGGGACATACCTCGTCTGACCCAAAGCCACAAACTCCACTAGATTAGACACTGGGCAGATGGTGTGATGTGGGAACTGGCCGGGCAGAAGACAAGGTCAGGTGGGCGCAGTGGGGACCAGAGGGTAGGCTTGTTCAGCACATTTACAGTGAGAACATGAAAAAAAAAATCCAGGAAACACTGTGACGGCCCAGGAAGCAGCCCTGGGGGCTGAGCGTGAGTGAGAGCCATTCCTAGCCTAGGGCCAGGCCAGCTGTCCCGGTGTCTGTGCCTCCTGTCGTGTCTCTGTGTCTCTGTGGGATGCTGGCTTGCCCTGCACGGGGTGTCTGTCTGCTGGACCTCTTGACTGCTGGGTGAGGTGGCTCTGACCTCGCACCTTCTGCCACGAGGTAGCACAGCCCTGGGCACAGGAGGCGGGACATCGTTGTGTCCCGTGCAGCTGGGCAAGTGGACTCGGGCTGGATCCAGCCCTGGAAGGCTTCTCCCTAGTCTCCACTTGGACACTCCTGCCAGGTTTCCTAAGTCACCTGGGTGTGCAGATGGCACTTCCTGAGGTGGAGGGGCCTGGTCACTCTGACGCTTCCTTTGCGCCATGTCTGGTGTGAGTGGCTTCCCTCTGAGGATGGCCTCTGGAGGGCACTGGGCGTTACGAGGTCGGCTCCCTTGGCACGTAGGACTCAGTGGCACCGTAGAAATGTGCTGCTCCCAGGAGTGCATAAGAGTCATGTTCAGAAAGAGAAAAGGCAGCTGGACAATCCATCGCAAGAAGCTGAAGTGCCCAGAGTCTGGAGCAGGTGAAAAGCCAGCTTGGTGGCTGCATCCTGGAGGTGGCTGGGGGCAGAGGGGCTGGGACAGACGCGTCCCTGGGGCTGCTGCAGCTGGTCGTCTCTCTTCAGCAGGTGCTGGAGGTTCTTCAGAGTGGGGCAGTTGTAGGGAGGCTCTTCTGTCTGCAGAGTCCACTTATCCCCCAGGGCGTTTCCTGAGGCGGCATGGGTGGACTGCCAGGGCATCGTCCTGGTCTCCCCGCACTGTTCCTTTGGCTTGTCATCCTTTACCTCCTCAGAGCCTGAGAAGTCACGGCTGTGGTTTTCCAGCAAGTCTCTGCTGGCTCTTGGCTGGTGCAGGTGTGAGTGGGAGGCAAGGTCTTGCCCACGTGCCCCGGCTCCCCTGTGGCAGGGGAAACGCTCCTGCCTCCTGGCCGTGCCCAGCATTTCTCCTGGGGTTTGGGCCAGAACCAGTCCCGTGATTGTCCCAGGAAGCACTTCCCTCCCTCCTGAAACCAGGCTGCTCCCAGAGCTGCTTTGGACCAGGGGGAGCGCTGCCCGCCCCGCTGTGGCCCTCCTGGAGCGCTGCCCTGCTGGCTGGCTGGAGGACTAGGGAGGACAGGAGGTGCTGTCCTGGGCTGACCGCTCAACAGGATCTGGTCTTGCCACAGTCCAGGGTGGGATGGTCACTCCATCATGTGACAATGGGTGAAGTGGATTCAGGAGTCGTAGTTCAGACTTTATATTTCATCGCTGCGTGATTTATTTTAATCTTTAATGGCAAACTCGGCACCCTGATTCAGCTCCAGGGAAGTCTGGAGAGAATTCAGAGGGCGGAGGAGGCAGACTAGTCCCCGGTGGATCCTTCCTCGGGGACACTCTGCCTCATCAGCTGTGGTCCCGGAAAGGTGCGGGGATCATAAACGACAGCCCGAGTCACCAGACAGTGCTCGCCTGCGTAGCCCCCCAGGACAGGAGGTGAGAGCCGTCCTCAGCAGCCTGGTGTGCTGCCCAGACACCCCTTCTGTCCCTCCAGACACAAGCCTCCAGCTCCCCGGCAGTCCCTCCGCTGTGCACACAGCCCCAGTGACAGGCACAGAGGCTTCCAAGAGAACCTGCTGGAGTAACTCTGGAGGGAAACGCAGAGCTCAGCAGGTAGCATGAGGCAGGCGGGGGCTTCCCTCCATCTCCTGCTCCAGGCCCAGCCGACACGGGCAGCCTGTGGGGTAGTTTCCAGCCATTGTGGAACAGCTGCAGACTGAAACAGTGACCCTGGGCTGGGGCCAGGCTAGGGCTCCAGGTCAAGGGTCCATGCCAGTCTGCCACCTGCTTTCATCTGGCCGGCCAGTTAAGAACAGTTCTGATATTTTTAGATGATTAAGAAGCTCCAAATAATAATTTTTTATGGTGTGAAAATTGTATGAACTTCCAATTTTGATGTCAAAGTACAAAATTTTCTTTTCCTTCTCTCCCTCCCTGCCTCCCTTCCTTCCTTCCTTGTACCGGGGACTAAATCCAGGAGTGCCCTATCACTGAGCTATATTCCCAAATCTTTTCATTTTTATTTTGAGACAAGATCTTGTTAAGTTGCCAAGTCTGGCCTTGAAGTTGCAATCCTCCTGCCTCAGCCTCCTGAGTCACTGGGCAAGTACAAAATTACATGAAACACAGTCACGCTCGTGCTTTTATATGTTTGGCTCCTATTTGCTACAGTGGCAGAGTTGGGTAGTTGGGGCAAAGACCCAAGGCTCAGTGGTTCACAAACCCTAAAATATTGGTATCTCTGGTCTTTAAATAGTTGGCTGACCCTTGACTGTGGTGTGAATGTGTCCACTAGAATTTTGCAGTGTGCAACATGCACAGCTGTGCAGAAGCAGTACTGCATAAACATGAACAGATATTTTAAAAAAATAAATGCTGTCACACTGTAATATATTTCATTGCTGCTGACATTTTGGTTGTCTCCAATTTTTCACTATTACCAATAATGCTGCAGTAAACATCTTTGTACTTTAGCACAGCCTTCTGCATGTTACTAAAGTTACAATTATCTCCCATTGAGAGCGGTGTTAATGCTGGCATGTGCACAATTTAATCAACAATGTAGCGACTTGTGGTAAATGAACAATTTTTTTCAGTGTAATATTTATGATGGCAGCCTCTGAGGGGAAAGAAATCTGTTCTGACTGGTTAAAAAAAGTCCATTAATGACTCAGGAGGTTTTAAAAATTCTAAATGTGAAAAGCAAGTCAACTGATTTCCAAATAATTGGGAAACATTTCAACATGGAGACAAATAAAGCTCTCCTCTTGCCTGGATTAGCGACATATGCAAATCTGACCCTGATGAGCTTTCTGGGAGTTGGTTCCCCCCGTGGGTAGCCACCTCAGCCTGGTCTGCACCTGCGCTGGGTATTTGGACAGAGGTATTCAGAGTATGAGCTCCATTTTCCAAACTGAACCAACACGTGCATGAACACGGAGATGGCGTTTCCTCTGGGGCAGGTGTTGCCCCCTGCACCTCACTCAGTGCTTGGGTCTGCACTGGTGGGTGCTACAGCAACCAGCAGGACCCTGGGTTTCATCCTGGTGGAATCTGCTAGAACCATAATAATGCCTGGCTGCTGCTATTTCTTGACAAGCTTTTTTCTTAAAATAATCTAATTAAGAAAAGTATTTATTTTGTGTCTTCTATCTGCCCGTGTGGCTGAGCACGAATGTTAATAACCCACAGCCGACGACAGTCAGAGACGTTTTCTGCGTTTCCTTTGTTGTGTTTTTGATCGTGGCTGGGGCCGTGCGGGCAGCAGTGCCTCAGTGTGCTGCAGGCCCGAGGGTCTCTTCCAGCCTGGTCCGGGGTGCAGACCTTCCCTCTGTTCACCCAGTGCTAGAGGCTGTGGGGTCCAGTGGGTAGCGCCCGGCTTCACTTGAAGACGCGGGTGCCTCTGCAGACTTTCCTGCTCCCGCGACCTAGACGTTTCCTTCCAGTCTGGGAAACAGTCTGGGAATCAGAGCAGTCCCCCGCCCCCGCCCTTCCTGCACACACACGAGGTCAACGCCACACGCACAGACGCAGGAGCCGCTCCACCCCAGCCCCTGGAGCACCCTGGGAGTTGCAGGGACCTTCAGGGGGTCTTGGGGTGCCCCTAGCCCATCCTCAAGGTGTCTTGGCTTTGCACTGGGGATTCCCCACGAGCTTGAAAATGAGTGTCCAGCGCAGAGCCCGGGGCAGGCCTGGCCCTTCCAAGACGGACCCACTGTGAGTTGAGGGCTGAGTTCTTGTTCAGGGGCATTTTGGCATGGGCTGCACCCAGATCGGGGGCCGTCTCTGCTGCTCCCCCATCTCTGGGTCTCATGTGTAATGTCCTCCCCAACCCTGGCTCCACCAAGGTCAGCACGGGCAGGGAGACCCCTCAGCAAGCCCTCAGACACCCGCAGGGACTGGGTCGCGCTCCGTCTTCCCAGCCAGAGGGCACCCTTGCCAGCTGCTCCCAGGAGCCCTGTGCCCTGGGGCCTCAGCAGCCAGTCAGGCTGTCTGACTCCGTCCCTTGTGTGCTTTGTGGGGTGCACTCTGTGGGGTGCACTTGTGAAGTTGAGGGAGGAAATGCCAATGGGATGCAGGCCTGTGCCCGCCCGGACTGCCCTCCATGCTGCCGGTCCTCCCTGTGCCCCTCAGCCTCTCTGACCCACAGTGGCCACGTGCTGCCCTGCTGGTGTCTGTGAGCAATGGAGCCTGACGTAGCCTGTTCTCCTCTACGTCCCTGATGTTGGGATTTAATGTTCGGATTCGTCACGCACAGCCGTCTTCCTGGGACGCTGGCAGATTCAGATCCACATATGACGTGTAAACAAAGGAATTAGCTCTGTGTGGAGTCCAAGCCGAGTGCACCCCGAGGTTTCTGTTTCTGTTTTTGGCTGAATGACTCAAACTCAGGAGATTTGCTTTTTCCCTAGACAAACAGCAATCTGGTCTTCTGCATGTGTGTTGGGTATTTGGTTCTACATCTTAGCAGGGCTTGTTCATATCCTTACAATTAAGGTTTAGAACAACTGCACATTTATACTAAAAAATATCAAAATGGAATGTGTGGGCTTAGAAGGTGACAGCCGGTCCCAGGCTGCACCGTAGGGCTGAGAGGTGAGGCTCCGTGAGGCACAACTGGAGATCCAGGGTGCTGAGGCCTCGGGGCCCTCTGCTGCACACAGTGGCCTTCTCTGGAACGTGCCCCTTTTAATCCTGAGTGTGTCCTCTACTCCATGAGTGAGTGGACAAGCAGCCTTCAGTGACATTTTGCAATTACAGGAGAGGCAGGAATGGGGAGGGTGCTGGCAGAGGCCAACAGGGAGGCCCTGAGCAGGGCGGTGGGTGATATTGAAGGAGGCTGAAGGGAGGCAGCAGGAGCCTCTCTCCTCAGGGTGACCCTCTTCTCTCCGGACATGATGACTGTCAGGGACCTCAGAGCCGCTCTGCCTGGAGCAGGATCCCCCAAGAGTCGTGCCCTCTTTGGGAATGATTGACATGTCCTCTCAAAATTATTTTTAATCTTCATGATTCATGTTGAGAAGTAGGAGAAATTGAAGTGACTAACCAAAGACACAGAGCCAGTGGAGGGGTCAGCGTGCTGGAATTGGGCTGGGAAGAAAATAGGGAAGGGAGGGGAGGGGACATGGGGCAGGAAAGACGGTGGAACGCGATGGACGTGGTGCCCTAGGTTCCTGTATGGCTGCACATGTGGTGCGACTCTACGTTGTGCACCACCAGAGAAGTGGAAAGTTGAGCTCCATCCGTGTACAATGGATCAAAACGCATTCTGCTGTCATGCAACCCTAATTAGAATAAATAAACTTAAAAAATAGCCAGTCTCATAGATGGTAACCCTGAGCTCCTCCTAAAAGAGTCAGAGGCGGTGCTGGTCAGGGGTAAGAGCCGGCAGGCTGCCCGCCTGACTGCGCTTGCCCACCAGGCCCGCAGCACACCCTTCTGCACAAGTGAAGTTGCCTTGCCTGCGGCTTCGGGGCCGGGTGTGGTTTCCTGCCGGCCCTGGCGTCTCTAACCCCAGCAGCACTGGTACCCTGGGCGGCACAGGCTGTGGACCCTCTGCAGGCCCCTGCGGACTCGT
>PVHX01024284.1:0-24284 GCA_004024805.1 Geosciurus inauris
AAAATCACATCAGACTTGACCAGATTTACAGGATATAATTTAAGGCAGATTGAGAAAGAGAGTGAATGCAAATAGATAAGTGGAGTCAGAAGTCTAACAGAAGGCAGATTCTGTCGGTAGCCTGTCCAAGCTCTTGAAATGTTCACGGGACCTGAGGCCTTCTTTGAAACCTTCTTGAAAAACTGACCCAGGAGCCATGAATTGATCATTATTGCCATCCCAGAAAGATGTTCATTTAGAACCTGGATGCTCAGTTAGCTGCACCTGGCACCTAAGCTCTATGAGCTGGAGGCCAATGGATCATCTCATAAAGCAAAAATTTGGCCCTTTCACATAAAAAGAAATAGGAGATTAGATGTAGTAAACCAAAGAGCAAAGAGACCTTACGACATGTAAAAAAGAAATAACACTATTATTTCTTGGTAAGAGATGTATTTCTACAAAACAGAAAGAGAACTGAAATTGAAAATTTATAGTAGAGGTCCTGGTATTCTGAGAATTTAGGAAAAGTACGAATATAGGTAAAATTATTAACAGATTCTACACAGAAATATGTTGAGTGTGAGAGAATTCAACTGAGTTTGGACAGTTATGAATACTCATGAGAATATAATTCTGAGAAAAACTTAACAATTATCCATGAATACATCGAATCCCACACAGGCATGTGTAAAATGAAAGTCCTTGAAAAATGGATTTTGCCTAAAAATCACATCAGAATTGAGCAGATATACAGTATATAATTCATGTCAGATTGAGAAATAGAGTGAATGCAAATAGATAAGTTGAGTCTGAAGTCAAACAGAAGGCAAATTCTGTCGATAACCTGTCAACGCTCTTAAAATGTTCAAGGGACCTGAGGACTTCTTCGAAACCATCCTAAAAATCTGACCTTGGTGCCACGGTTAAACATGATTGCCATCCCGGAAAGATGTTAATTGAGCACCTGGATGCTCAATTAGCTGCACCTGGCACGTATGCTCTATCAGCTGGAGGCCAATGGATCATCTCATAAAGCACAAAAATGGCCCTTTTACATAAGGAGCCGTAGGAGATTAGATGAAGTAAACCAAAGAACAAAGAGACCATAGGACATGTAAAAATAAAATACACATTTATTTCTTGGGAAGAGATGTATTTCTATAAAATAGAAAGAGAACAAGAATTGAAAATTTATAGTAGAGGTCCCGGTATTCATAGAATTTGGAAAAGAACTAATATAGGTAAAATTTTTACCAGATTTTATAGAGAAATTCGTTAAGTGTGAGAGAATAAAACTGAGTTTGCACAGTTATGAATATTCATCAGAATGTAATTCTGAGAAAACCTTAAAAATTATCCATGAATAGATAGAATCCCACATAAACAAGTGTAAAATAAGAGTCCTGGAAAAATGGAATTTGTCTAAATTCACATCAGAATTGGCCAGATTTACAGTGTATAGTTTAAGTCAGATTGAGAAAGAGAGTGAATGCAAATACATAAGTTGAGGCAGAAGTCCAACCGAAGGCAAATTCTGTTGGTAGCATGTCCAAGCTCTTGAAATGTTCACGGGACCTGAGGCCTGCTTCCAAACCTTCCTAAAAATTTGACCCAGGTGGCACGAGTTCATCATGATTACTATCCAGGAAAGTTGTTAATTAAGCACCTGGATGCTCAATTAGCTGCACCTGGCACCTGTGCTCTATCAGCTGGAGGCCAATGGATCATCTCATAAAGCACAAACTTGGCCTTTTCACATAAGGAGAAATAGGAGATTAGATGAAGTTAACCAAAGAACAAAGAGACCAAGGGACAAGTAAAAAGTGATTACACCTTTATATCTTGAGAACAGATATATTTCTATAAAATAGAAAGAAAACTAGAACTGAAAATTTATACTAGAGGTCCCGGTATTCAGAGAATTTTTAAAAAGTACGAATAGAGGTAAAAGTTTTACCAGGTTTTATACAGAAATAGGTTAAATGTGAGAGAATTCAACTGAGTTTGGACAGTTATGAATATTCACTAAAATGAAATTTTGAGAAAACCTTAAAAATTATCCATGAATAGATAGTATTTCACACAGGCATGTGTAAAATGAAAGTCCTTGAAAAATGTATTTTGCCTAAAAGAAACATCAGAATTGACCAGATTTAGAGTATAAAATTTAAGGCAGATTGAGAAAGAGAGTGAATACAAATAGATAAGTTGAGTCAGAAGTCAAACAGAAGGCAAATTCTGTCCGTAGCCTGGCAAAGCTCTTGAAATATTCTCGTGACCTAAGGCCTTCTTCCAAACCTTCCTAAAAAAATGACTCAGGTTCCACAAGTTGATCATGATTGCCTTCCCGGAAAGATGATAATTAAGCACCTGTATGCTCAATTAGCTGCAGCTGGCACCTATGCTCTAACAGCTGGAGGCCAATAGGTTATCTCATAAAGCACAAACTTGGACTTTTCACATGTGGAGAAATAGGAGATTAGATGAAGTAAACCAAAGAACAAAAAGACCATAGGACATGTAAAAAGGGATTACACTTTTATTTCTTTGGAAGACATGTATTTCTGTAAAATAGAAAGAGAACTAGAATTGAAAATTTATAGTAGAGGTCCCGGTATCAGAGAATTTAGGTAAAGTACGAATATAGGTAAAAGATTTATCAGATTCTACACAGAAATATGTTGAGTGTGAGAAACTTCAACTGAGTTTGGACAGTTATGAATACTCATGAGAATATAATTCTCAGAAAAGCTTAACTGTTATCCATGAATAGATAGAATCCCACACAGCCATGAGTAAAATGAAAGTCCTAAAAAAATGGATTTTGTCTAAAAGTCACATCAAAATTGACCAGATTTATAGTACATAATTTAAGTCAGATTGAGAAAGAGAGTGAATGCAAATAGATAAGTTGAGTCAGAAGTCAAACAAAAGGCAAATTCTGTCGGTAGCCTGGCAAAACTCTTGAAATGTTCTCGTGACCTGAGGTTTTCTTCCAAACCTTCCTAAAAAACTGACCCAGGTGCCACGAGGTGATCATGATTGCCTTCCTGGAAAGATCGTAATTAAGCACCTGGATGCTATAAATACCTGCACCTGGCACCTATGTTGTATCAGCTGGAGGCCAAAGGATCATCTCATAAAGCACAAACTTGGCCCTTTAACATAAGGAGCAGTAGGAGATTAGATGAAGTAAACCAAAGAACAAAGAGACCATATGATATGTGAAAATGGATGACACTTTTATTTCCTAATGACAGATGTGATTCTATAAAATAGGAAGAGAACTAGAATTAAAAATTTATATTAGTGGTTACAGTATTCAGAGTATTTAGGAAAAGTACGAATATAGGTAAAATATTTACGAGATTTTATACAGAAATAGGTTGAGTGTGAGAGAATTCAACTGAGTTTGGACAGTTATGAATATTCAAAAAAATGTAATTCTGAGAAAACCTTAAAAAATATCCATGAATAGATAGAATCCCATACAGACATGAGTAAAATGAGAGTCCTGGATAAATGGATTTTGTCTAAATTCACATCAAAATTGACCAGATTTACAGTATATAATTTAAGTCAGATTGTGAAAGAGAGTGAATACAAATAGATAAGTTGAGTCAGAAGTCAAACAGAAGGCAAACTCTGTCGGTAGCCTGGCCAAGCTCTTGAAAGGTTCACGGGACCTGAGGCCTTCATCCGAACCTTCCTAAAAAACTGACCAACGTGCCACAAGTTGATCATGATTGCCTTCCCGGAAAGATGTTAATTAAGCACCTGGATACTCAATTAGCTGCACCTGGCACCTATGCTTTATCAGCTGGAGGCCAATGGATAACCTCATAAAGCACAAACTTGGCCCTTTCACATAAGGAGAAATAGGAGATTAGATGAAGTAAACCAAAGAACAAAGAGACAATAGGATATGTAAAAATGGATGACACTTTTATTTCATGGGAAGAGATGTATTTCTATAAAATACAAAGAGAAATAGAATTGAAAATTTATACTAGAGGTCGCGGTATTCAGAGAATTTAGGATAAGTACAAATATAGGTAAAATTTTTATCAGATTCTACACAGAAATATGTTGAGTGTGAAAAAATTCAACTGAGTTGGGACAGTTATGAATACACATGAGAATGTGATTCTGAGAAAACATTAACAATTTTCCATAAATAGACACAATCCCACACAGGCATGAGTAAAAGGAAAGTCCTAGAAAAATGGATTTTGCCTTAAAGTCACATTAGAATTGACCAGATTTACAGTATATATTTTAATTCAGATTGAGAAAGAGAGTGAATGCAAATAGATAAGTATAGTCAGAAGTCAAACAGAAGGCAAATTCTGTCGGTAGCCTGGCTAACTTCTGGAAATATTCACGGAAACTGATGTTTTTCTACAAGCCTTCCTAAAATACTGGCCCAGGTGCCATGAGTTGCCTTCCCGGAAAGGTGTTAATTAAGCACCTGTATGCTCAATTAGATGCACCTGGCCCCTATGCTCTATCAGCTGGAAGCCAATGGATCATCTCATAAAGCACAAACTTGGCCCTTTCACATAGGGAGTAATAGGACATTAGATGAAGTAAACCAAAGGACAAAGAGAACATAGGACATGTAAAAAGGAATTACACTTTTATATCTTGGGAACAGATGTAATTTTATAAAATATAAAGAGAACTAGAATTGAAAATTTATAGTAGAGGACCCGGTATTCAGATTATTTGGAAAATTATGAATATAGGTAAAATTTTTACCAGATTTTATACAGAAATTCGTTAAGTGTGAGAGAATAAAACTGAGTTTGCACAGTTATGAAAATTCATCACAATGTAATTCTGAGAAAACCTTAACAATTATCCATGAGTAGATAGAATCCCACACAGGCATGAGTACAATGAAATTCCTTGAAATATGGATTTTGCCTAAAAGTCACATCAGAATTGACCAGATTTACACTATATAATTTAAGTCAGATTGAGAAAGAGAGTGAATGCAAATAGATAAGTTGAGTCAGAAGTAAAACAGAAGGCAAATTCTGTTGGTAACCTGGCAAAGATCTTAAAATGTTCACAGGACCTGATGTTTTCTTCCAAACCTTCCTAAAAACTGACCCAGGTGCCACAAGTTGTTCATGACTACCTTCCCGTAAAGATGTTAATTAAGCACCTGGATGCTCAATTAGTGCACCTGTCACCTATTCTCTATCAGCTGGAGGCCAACGGATCACCTCATAAAGCCCAAACGTCGCTCTTTCACATAAGGAACAGTAGGAGATTAGAAGAAGTAAACCAAAGAACAAAGAGACCTTAGGAAATCTAAAAAGAGATTACACTTTTATTACTTGGGAACAGATGATTTGTATAAAATAGGAAAAGAACTAGAATTTAAAATTTATAGTAGAGGTCCTGGTATTCAGAGAATTTGGAAAACTACGAATATAGGTAAAATATTTACCAGATTTTATACAGAAATAGGTTAAGTGTGAGAGAATAAAACTGAGTTTGGACAGTTATGAATATTCATCAGAACGTAATTCTGGGAAAACCTTTAAAATTATCCATGAATAGATAGAATCCCACACAGGCATGAGTAAAATGTAGTCCTTGAAAAATGGAGTTTGCCTAAAAGTCACATCAGAATGTACTAGATTTACAATATATAATTTAAGTCAGATTGAGAAAGAGAGTAAATACAAATAGATAAGTTGAGTCAGAAGTAAAACAGAAGGCAAATTCTGGTGATAGCCTGGCAAATCTCTTGAAATGTTCAAGGGACCTGAGGTTTTCTTCCAAACCTTTCTAAAAAACTGACCCAGGTGCCACGAGGTAATCATGATTGCCTTCCCAGAAAGATGTTAATTAAGAAGCTGGATGAACAATTTGCTGCACCTGGCACCCATGCTTTACCCGCTGGAGGCCAATGGATCATATCATGAAGCACAAACTTGGCCCTTTCACATAAGGAGTAGTAGGAGATTAGATGAAGTAAACCAAAGAACAAAGAGACCATAAGATATGTAAAAAGGGATTACACTTTTATTTCTTGGGGACAGATGTATTTCTATGAAATAGGAAGAGAACTAGAATTAAAAATTTATATTAGCATTCCCAGTATTCAGATAATTTAGGAAAAGTACAAATATAGGTAAAATATTTACGAGATTTTATACAGAAATAGGTTGAGTGTAAGGGAATTCAACTGAGTTTGGACAGTTATGAATATTCATGAGAATGTAATTCTGAGAAAACCGTAACAATTGTCCATGAATAGGTTGAATCCCACACAGGCATGAGTAAAATAAGAGCCCTTGAAAAATGGATTTTGCCTAAAAATCACATCCGACTTGACCAGATTTACAGTATATAATTTAAGTCAGATTGAGAAAGAGCGTGAAGGCAAATAGATAACTTGGGTCAGAATTCAAACAGAAGGCAAATTCTATCCATAGCCTGGCAAAGCTCTTGAAATGTTCATGGGAACTCAGAACTTTTTCCACATCTTCCCAAAAAACCTACCAAGGTGCCACGAGTTCATCATGATTGCCTTCCCGGAAAGATATTAATTAAGCACCTGGATGCTCAATTAGCTGCACCTGGCACCTATGCTCTATCAGCTGGAGGCCAATGGATCATCTCATAAGGTACAAACTTGGCCCTTTCACATAAGGAGAAATAGGAGATTAGATGAAGTAAACCAAAGAACAAAGAGACCATTTGACATGTAAAAAGGGATTACACTTTTATTTCTTGGGAAGAGATGTATTTCTATAACATAGAAAGAGAACTGGTATTGAAAATTTATAGTAGAGGTCGCGGTATTCAGAGAATTTAGGAAAAGTACGAATATAGGTAAAACTTTTATCAGATTCTACACAGAAATATGTTGAGTGTGAGAAAATTCAACTGAGTTTGGACAGTTATGAATACTCATGGGAATGTAATTCTGAGAAAACCTTAACAAATATCCATGAATAGATAGAATCCCACACAGGCATGAGTAAAATAAGTGTCCTTGAAAAATGTATTTTACCTAAAAATCACATCAGACTTGACCAGATTTAAAGTATATAGTATAAGTGAGATTGAGAAAGAGAGTGAATGCAAATAGATGAGTTGTTCAGAAGTCAAACAGAAGGCAAATTCTGTTGGTAGCCTGCGAAAGCTCTTGAAATGTTCACGGGAACTGAGGCCTTCTTCCAAACCTTCATAAAAATCTGACCCAGGTGCCACGAGTTGATCATGATTGCATTCCAGGAAAGATGTTAATTAAGCACCTGGATGCTCAATTAGCTGCACTTGGCACCTATGTCTATCAGCTGGAGGCAAATAGATCATCTCATAAAGCACAAATTTGGCCCTTTCATATAAGGAGCAGTAGGAGATTAGATGAAGTAAACCAAAGAACAAAGAAACCATAGGACATGTAAAAAGGGATTACACTTTTATTTCTTGGAAAGAGATGTATTTCTATAAAATAGGAAGAGAACTAGAATTAAAAATTTATATTAGCGGTCCCTGTATTCAGAGTATGTAGGAAAAGTACGAATATAGGGAAAATATTTACGAGATTTTATACAGAAATAGGTTGAGTGTGAGAGAATTCAACTGAGTTTGGATAGTTATGAATATTCATGAGAATGTAATTGTGAGAAAACCTTAACAATTATCCATGAATAGGTGGAATCCTACAAAGGCATGAGTAAAATGAAAGTCCTTGAAAATGGATTTCGCCTAAAAATCACATCAGAATTGACCACATTTACAGTATATAATTTAAGTCAGATTGCGATACAGAGTGATTGCAAAGAGATAAGTTGTGTCAGAAGTCAAACAGAAGACAAATTCTGTCGGTAGCCTGGCCAAGCTCTTGAAATGTTCACGGGACCTGAGGCCTTCATCCAAACCTTCCTAAAAATTTGACCCAGGTGGCATGAGTTCATCATGATTGCTATCCAGGAAAGATGTTAATTAAGCACCTGGATGCTCAATTAGCTGCACCTGGCACCTGTGCTCTATCAGCTGGAGAACAATAGATCATCTCATAAAGCACAAACTTGGCCCTTTCACATAAGGAGAAATAGGAGTTTAGATGAAGTAAACCAAAGAACAAAGAGACAATAGGACATGTAAAAAGAGATTACACTTTTATTTCTTGGAAACAGATGTATTTGTATAAAATCTAAAGAGAACTAGAATTGAAAATTTATAGTAGAAATCCCGGTATTCAGAGAATTTGGAAAAGTTCGAATATAGGTAAAATTTTTACCAGATTTTATACAGATATTGGTTAAGTGTGAGAGAATAAAACTGAGTTTTGACAGTTATGAATAATCACCAGAATGTAATTCTGAGAAAATCTTAAAAATTATCCATGAATAGGTGGAATTCCACACAGAGATTAGTAAAATGAGAGTCCTTGTAAAATGGATTTTGTCTAAATTCACATCAGAATTGACCAGATTTATGTATATAATATAAGTCAGATTGAGAAAGAGAGGGAATGCAAATTCATAAGTTGTGTCAGAAGTCAAACAGAAGGCAAATTCTGTCGGTAGCCTGGCCAAGCTCTTGAAATGTTAACGAGACCTGAGGCCTTCTTCCAAACCTTCCTAAAAAACTGACCAAGGTGCCACTAGATAATCATGATTGCCTTTCCAGAAACATGTTAATTAAGCACCTGGATGCTCAATTAGCTGCACCTGGCAACTATGCTCTATCAGCTGAAGGCAAATGGATCATCTCATAAAGCCCAAACTCTGCCCTTTCACATAAGAAGTTATAGTAGAATAGATAAAGTCAACCAAAGAACAAAGAGACCATAGGACATGTAAAAAGGGATTAGACTTTTATTTCTTGGAGACAGATGAATTTCTATCAAATAGGAAGAGAACTAGAATTAAAAATTTATATTAGTGGTTCCAGTATTCAGAGTATTTAGGAAAAGTACGAATATAGGTAAAATATTTTACGAGATTTTATACAGAAATAGGTTGAGTGTGAGAGAATTCAACTGAGTTTGGACAGTTATGTATATTCATGAGAATGTAATTCTGAGAAAACCTTAAAAAATATCCATGAATAGATAGAATCCCACACAGACATGAGTAAAATGAGAGTCCTGGATAAATGGATTTTGTCTAAATTCACATCAGAATTGACCAGATTTACAATATATAACTTAAGTCAGATTGTGAAAGAGAGTGAATACAAATAGATAAGTTGAGTCAGAAATCAAACAGAAGGCAAATTCTGTCAGTAGCCTGGGCAAGCTCTTGAAAGGTTCACGAGACCTGAGTCCTTCTACCAAAACTTCCTAAAAATCTGACCCAGGTGCCAAGATTTGATCATGATTGCCTTCCCAGAAAGATGTTAAGTAAGCACCCGGATGCTCAATTAGCTGCACCTGGCACCTATGCTCTATCAGCTGGAGACCAATGCATCATCTCATAATACAAAAACTTGGCCCTTTCACATAAGGAGCAGAGAGAGATTAGATGAAGTAAACCAAAGAACAAAGAGACCATAGCACATGTAAAAAGGGATTACACTTTTATTTCTTGGGAAGAGATGTATTTCTATACCATAGAAAGAGAACAAGAATTGAAAATTTATAGTAGAGGTACCAGTTCTCAGAGAATTTAGGAAAAGTACGAATATAGGTAAAATTTTTATCAGATTCTACACAGAAATATATTGAGGGTGAGAAAATGCAACTGAGTTTGGACAGTTAAGAATACTAATGAGAATGTAATTCTGAGAAAACCTTAACAATTATCCCTGTATAGATAGGATCCCACACAGGCATGAATAAAACGAAAGTCCTTGAAAAATGGATTTTGCCTAAAAGTCACATCAGAATTGACCAGATTTACAGTATATAATTTATGTCAGATTGAGAAAGAGAGTGAATGCAAATAGATAAGATGAGTCAGAAGTCAAACAGAAGGAAAGTTGGGTCGGTAGCCTGGAAAAGCTCTTGAAATATTCACGGGACCTGAGGTTTTCTTCCAAACCTTCCTAAAAAACTGACCCAGGTGCCACGAGGTAATCATGATTGCCTTCCTGAAAAGATGTAAACTAAGCACCTGGATGCTCAATTAGCTGCACCTGGCACCTATGCTCTATCAGCTGGAGGCCAATGGATCATCTCATAAAGCACAAACTTGGCTTTTTCACGTAAGTAGAAATAGGAGAATAGATGAAATAAACCAAAGAAGAAAGAGACCATAGGACATGTAAAAAGGGATTATACTTTTTTTTCTTGGGGACAGATGTATTTCTATAAAATAGGAAGAGAACTAGAATTAAAAATTTATATTAGCGGTCGCAGTATTCAGAGAATTTTGGAAAAGTACGAATATAGGTAAAATATTTATGAGACTTTATACAGAAATAGTTTGAGTGTGAGAGAATACACCTCAGTTTGGACAGTTATGAATATTCATCAGAATGTAATTCTGGGAAACCTTAACAATTATCCATGAATAGGTGGAATCCCACACAGACATGAGTAAAATGAGAGTCCTTAAAAAATGGATTTTGCCTAAAAATCACATCCGACTTGACCAGATTTACAGTATATAATTTAAGTCAGATTGAGAAAGAGAGTGAATGCAAATAGATAAGTTGTGTCAGAATTCAAACAGAAGGCAAATTCTATCCATAGCCTGGCAAAGCTCTTGAAATATTCACGGGAACTCAGGCCTTCTTCCACACCTTCCCAGAAAACCTACCAAGGTGCCATGAGTTGATCATGATTGCCAACCCAGAAACATGTTAATTAAGCACCTGGATGCTCAATTAGCTGCACCTGGCACCTATGCTCTATCAGCTGGAGGCCAATGGATCATCTCATAAGGTACAAACTTGGCCCTTTCACATAAGGAGAAATTGGAGATTAGATGAAGTAAACCAAAGAACAAAGAGACCATAGGACATGTAAAAAGGGATTACACTTTTATTTCTTGGGAAGAGATGTATTTCTATAACATAGAAAGAGAACTGGAATTTAAAATTTATAGTAGATGTCCTGGTATTCAGAGAATTTAGGGAAAGTACTAATATAGGTAAAACTTTTATCAGATTCTACACAGAAATATGTTGAGTGTGAGAAAATTCAACTGAGTTTGGACAGTTATGAATACTCATGAGAATGTAATTCTGAGAAAACCTTAACAATTATCCATGAATAGATAGAATCCCACACAGGCATGAGTAAAATAAGAGTCCTTGAAAAATGTATTTTGCCTAAAAATCACATCAGACTTGACCAGATTTACAGTATATAATTTAAGTCAGATTGAAAAAGAGAGTGAATGCAAATAGACAAGTTGTGTCAGAAGTCAAACAGCAGGTAAATTCTGTCGGTAGCATGGCCAAGTTCTTGAAATGTTCACGAGACCTGAGTCCTTCTTCCAACTTCCTAAAAATCTGACACAGGTGCCAAGATTTGATCATGATTGCCTTCCCGGAAAGATGTTAATTAAGCACCTGGATGCTCAATTAGCTGCACATGGCACCTATGCTCTATCAGCTGGAGGCCAATGGATCATCTCATAAAGCACAAATTTGGCCCTTTCACATAAGGGGAAAAAGGATATTAGATGAAGTAACCCAAAGAAAAAAGTGATCATAGGACATGTAAAAAGAAATTACACTTTTATTTCTTGGGAAGAGATATATTTCTATAACATAAAAAGAGAAGTAGAATAAAATTTATATTAGAGGTTTTGGTATTCAGAGAATTTAGGAAAAGTACGAATATAGGTAAAATTTTTATCAGATTCTACACAGAAATATGTTGAGGGTGAGAAAATGCAACTGAGTTTGGACAGTTAAGAATACTCATGAGAATGTGATTCTGAGAAAACCTTAACAATTATCCCTGAATAGATAGAATCCTACACAGGCATGAATAAAATGAAAGTAATTGAAAAATGGATTTTGCCTAAAAGTCACATCAAAATTGACCAGATTTACAGTATATAATTTAAGTAAGATTGAGAAAGAGAGTGAATGAAATAGATAAGTTGAGTCAGAAGTCAAACAGAAGGAAAGTTGGGTCGGTAGCCTGGCAAAGCTCTTGAAATGTTCAAGGGACCTGAGGTTTTCTTCCAAACCTTCCTAAAAAAATGACCCAGGTGCCATGATGTAATCATGATTGCCTTCTTGGGAAGATGTTAACTAAGCACCTGGATGCTCAATTAGCTGCACCTGGCACCTATGCTCTATCAGCTGGAGGCCAATGGATCATCTCATAAAGCACAAACTTGGCCCTTTCACATAAGGAGAAAGAGGAGATTAGATGAAGTAAACCAAAGAAGAAAGAGACCATAGGACATGTAAAAAAAGATTACACATTTATTTCTTGGGTACAGATGTATTTCTATAAAATAGGTAGAGAACTAGAATTAAAAATTTATATTAGCAGTTGCAGTATTCAGAGAATTTAGGAAAAGTACGAAAATAGGTAAAATACTTATGAGACTTTATACAGAAATAGGTTGAGTGTGAGAGAATACAACTCAGTTTGGACAGTTATGAATATTCATGAGAATGTAATTCTGGGAAAACCTTAACAATTATCCATGAATAGGTGGAATCCCACACAGGCATGAGTAAAATAAGAGTCCTTAAAAAATGGATTTTGCCTAAAAATCACATCAGAATTGACCAGATTTACAGTATATATTTTAAATCAGATTGAGAAAGAGAGTGAATGCAAATAGATAAGTTGTGTCAGAAGTCAAACAGCAGGTAAATTCTGTCGGTAGCCTGGCCAAGCTCTTGAAATGTTCAAGGGACCTGAGGCCTTCTTACAAATTTTCCTAAAAATCTGACCCAGGTGCCACGAGTTGATAGTGATTGCCTTCCCGGAAAGATGTTAATTAAGCACCTGGATGCTTAATTAGCTGCACCTGGCACATATGCTCTATCAGTTGGAGGCCAATGGATCATCTCATAAAGCACAAACATGGCCCTTTCACATTATTAGATATAGGATATTAGATGAAGTAAACCAAAGAACAAAGAGACCATAGGACATGTAAAAATAAATTACACTTTTATTTCTTGGGAAGAGATATATTTCTGTAAAATAGAAAGAGAACTAGAATTGAAAATTCATATTAGAGGACCCGGTATTCAGAGAATTTATGAAAAGTACGAGTATAGATAAAATTTTTATCAGATTCCACACAGAAATATGTTGAGTGTGAGAAAATTCAACTGAGTTTGGACAGTTATGAATACACATGAGAATGTAATTCTGAGAAAACCTTAACAATTATCCATGAATAGATCGAATCCCACACAGACATGAGTAAAATGAGATTCCTGGAAAAATGGATTTTGCCTAAAAGTCACTTCAGAATTCACCAGATTTACAGTATATAATTTAAGTCATATTGAGAAAAAGAGTGAATGCAAATAGATAAGTTGTGTCAGAAGTCAAACAGCAGGTAAATTCTGTCGGTAGCACGGCCAAGCTCTTGAAATGTTCACGAGACCTGAGTCCTTTTCCATAACTTCTTAAAAATCTGACACAGGTGCCAAGATTTGATCATGATTGCCTTCCCGGAAAGATGTTAATTAAGAACTTGTATGCTGTATTAGCTGCACCTGGCACCTATGCTCTATCAGCTGGAGGCCAATGGATCATCTCATAAAGCACAAACTTGGCCCTTTCACATAAGGGGAAAAAGGATATTAGATGAAGTAAACCAAAGAAAAAATTGACCATAGGACATGTAAAAAGAAATTACACTTTTATTTCTTGGGAACAGATGTATTTCTATAAAATAGAAAGAGAAGTAGAATAAAATTTATATTAGAGGTTTCGGTATTCAGAGAATTTAGGAAAATTTGAATAAAGATAAAATTTTTATCAGATTTTATACAGAAACAGGTTGAGCGTGAGAGAATTCAACTGACTTTGGACAGTTATGAATATTCATGAGAATGTATTCCTGAAAAAAATCTTACAATTATCCATGAATAGGTAGAATCCCACAGAACATTAGTAAAATGAAAGTCTTTGAAATATGGATTTTGCCAAAATAAAATCAGAATTTACCAGATTTACAGTATATAATTTAAGTCAGATTGAGAAAGAGAGTGAACTTATCTATTGATAAGTTGAGTCAGAATTCAAACAGAAGGCAAATTCTGTCGTTACCCTGGCAAAGCTTTTGAAATTTTCACATGACCTGAGGCCTTCTTCCAAACCTTCCTAAAAAACTGACCCAGGTGCCGCGAGTTAATCATGAGTGCCTTCCCGAAAAGATGTTAATTAAACACCTGGATGCTGAATTAGCTACACCTCGCAACTACGCTATATCAGCTGGAGGTTAATGGATCATCTCATAAAGCACAAACTTGGCCCTTTCACATAATGAGAAATGGAAGATTAGATGAAGTCAACCAAAGAAAAAGGGACGATAGGACATGTAAAAAGGGATTACACTTTTATATCTTGGGAGGAGATATATTTCTATAAAATAGAAAGAGAACTAGAATTGAAAATTTATAGTAGAGGTCCCGGTATTCAGAGAATTTAGGTAAAGTACGAATATAGGTAAAAATTTTTCTCATATTTTATACAGAAACAGGTTGAGTGTGAGAGAATTCAACTAAGTTTGGACAGTTATGAATATTAAGGAGAATGTAATTCTGAGAAAACCTTCACAATTTTCCATAAATAGATGAAATCCCATACAAGCAGGAGTAAAATGAAAGTCCTTGAAAAATGGATTTTGTCTAAAATTTAAATCAGAATTTACCAGATCTTAAGTATATAATTTAAGTCAGATAGAGAAAGAGAGTGAATGCAAATAGATAAGTTGTGTCAGAAGTCAAAGAGAAGGCAAATTCTATCGGTAGCCTGGCCAAGCTCTTGAAATATTCATGAGACCTGAGGCCTTCTTCCAAACCTTCCTAAAAATCTGACCCAGGTGCCATGAGTTGATCATGATTGCCTTCCTGGAAATATGATAATTAAGCACCTGGATGCTCAATTAGCTGCACCAGGCACCTATGCTCTATCAGCTGGAGGCCAATGAATCATCTCATAAAGCACAAACTTGGCCCTTTCACATAATGAGATATAGAAGATTAATGAAGTAAACCAAAAAAAAAGAGACCATTTAACATGTAAAAAGGCATTACACATATATTTCTTGAGACCAGATTTATTTCTGTAAAATAGAAAAAGAACTAGAATTAAAAATTTATATTAGAGTTCAAGGTATTCAGAGAATTTAGGAAAATTACGAATACAGGTAAAATATTTCTCCGATTTTATACAGAAATTCGTTGAGTGTGAGAGATGTCAACAGAGATAGGACAGTTATGAAAATTCATGAGAATGTAATTCTGAGTAAGCCTTAACAATTTTCCATGAATAGACATAATTCCACAAAGGCATGAGCAAAATGAGAGTCCTGGAAAAATGCATTTTGTCTAAAAGTAAACTCAGAATATACCAGATTTACAGAATATAATTTAGTCAGATTGAGAAAAAAAGTGAATGCAAATAGATAAGTTGAGTCAGAAGTCAAACAGAAGGCAAATTCTGTCGGTAGCCTGTCCAAGCTCTTGAAATATTTACAGGACCTAAGGCCTTCTTCCAAAACTACCTAAAAAACTAACCCAGGTTCCACGAGTTGATCATTATTTCCTTCCTAGAAAGATGTTAATAAAGCACCTGGATGCTCAATTAGGTGCACCTGGCACCTATTCTCTATCAGCTGGAGGCCAATGGATCATCTCATAAAGCACAAACTTGGCCCTTTCACATAAGGAGAAATAGGAGATTACATGAAGTAAACCAAAGAACAAAGAGACCATAGGACATGTAAAAAGGGATTACACTTTTATTTCTTGGGAAGAGATGTATTTCTATAAAATAGAAAGAGAAGTAGAATTGAAAATTTATAGTAGAGGTCCTGGTATTCAGAGAATTTAGGGAAAGTACGAATGTAGGTAAAATTTTTATCAGATTCTACACAGAAATCTGTTGAGTGTGAGAAAATTCAACAGAGTTTTGACAGTTATGAATACTCATGAGAATGTAATTCTGAGAAAACCTTAAAATTATCCACGAATAGATGAAATCCCACACAGGCATGAGTAAAATGAGAGTCCTGGAAAAATGCAATTTGTCTAAAACTCACATCAAAATTGACCAGATTTACAGTATATACATTAAGTCAGATTGCAAAAGAGAGTGAATGGATATAGATAAGATGAGTCAGAAATCAAAGGGAAGGCAAATTCTGTCGGAAGACTGGCAAAGCTCTTGAAATGTTCACGTTACCTGAGGCCTACTTCCAAACATTCCTAATAAGCTTACCCAGGTGTCACAAGTTGATCATGATTGCCTTCCTGGAAAGATGTGAATTAAGCACCTGGATGGTCAATTAGGTCCCGTTGTCACCTATACTCTATCAGCTGGAGGACAATGGATCATCTCATAAAGCACAATCTCGGCCCTTTCACATGAAGAGAAATAGGAGATTAGATGAAGTAAACGAAAAAACAAAGAGACCATAGGACATGTAATAATAGATTACAATTTTATTTCTTGGGAACAGATGTATTTCTATAAAATAAAAAGAGAACTAGAATTAAAAATTTAGAGTAGAGGTCCCGGTATTCAGAGAATTTAGGAAAAGTATGAATATAGGTAAAATTTTTACCAAATTTTATAGAGAAGTAGTTTGAGTGTGAGAGAATTCAACTGAGGTTAGACAGTTATGAATATTCATGATAATGTAATTCTGAAAAAACCTTAACAATTACCCATGAATGAATAAAATGAGAGTCCTGTAAAAATGCATTTTGTCTAAAACTCACATCAGAATTGACCAGATTTACAGTATATAATTTAAGTCAGATTGAGAAAAAGAGTGAATACAAATAGATAAGTTGAGTCAGAAGTCAAACAGAAGGCAAATTCTGTCGGTAGCCTGGCAAAGCTCTTGAAATGTTCTCAGAACCTGTGGCCTTCTTCCAAACCTTCCTAAAAAACTGACCCAGGTGCCACGAGTTCATCATGATTGCCTTCCCGGAAAGATGTTCATTAAGCACCTGCATGCTCAATTAGCTGCACCTGGCACATATGCTCTATAACCTAAAGGCCAATGGATCATCTCATAAAGCACAAACGTGGCCCTTTCACATAAGGAGAAATAGGAGATTAGATGATGTAATCCAAAGAACAAAGAGACCATAGGACATGTATAAAGGGAGTCACTTTTATTTCTTGGGAACAGATGTATTTCTATAAAATAGGAAGAGAACTAGAGTTAAAAATTTATAGTGGAGGTACCGGTATTCAGAGAATTTGGAAAACTACGAATATAGGTAAAATTGTTATCAGATTCTATACAGAAATATGTTGACTGTGAGAAAATTCAACTGAGTTTGGACAGTTATAAATACTCATGAGAATGGAATCCTGAGAAAACCTTAACAATTATCCATGAATAGATAGAATCCCACACAGGCATGAGTAAAATGAAAGTCCTTGAAAAATGGATTTTGCCTAAAAGTCACATTAGAATTGACCAGATTTACAGTATATAGTATATGTCAGATTGAGAAAGAGAGTGAATGCAAATAGATAAGTTGAGTCAGAAGTCAAACAGAAGGCTAGTTGGGTCGGTAGCCTGGCAAAGGTCTTGAAATGTTCACGGGACCTGAGGTTTTCTTCCAAACCTTCATAAAAAACTGACCCAGGTGCCACGAGGTAATCATGATTGCCTTCCCAGAAAGATGTTAATTAAGCACCTGGATGCTCAATTAGCTGCACTTGACACCTATGTCTATCAGCTGGAGGCCAATGAATCATCTCATAAAGCACAAACTTGGCCCTTCCACAAAATGAGCAGTAGGAGACGAGAGGAACTAAACCAAAGAACAAAGATAGTATAGGACATGTAAAAAGGGATTACACTTTTATTTCTTGTGAACAGATGTATTTATATAAAATAGAAAGAGAACTATAATTGAAAATTTATTGTAGAGGTCCTGGTATTCAGAGATTTTGGAAAAGTACGAATATAGGTAAAATTTTTACCAGATTTTATAAAGAAATTGTTTATGTGTGAGAGAATAAAACTGAGTTTGGACAGTTATGAATATTCATGAGAATGTATTTCTGAGAAAACCTTAAAAATTATTTATGAATAGATAGAATCCCACACAGACATGAGTAAAATGAGAGTCCCGGAAAAATGGATTTTGTCTAAATTCACATCAGAATTGACCAGATTTACAGTATATAATTTAATTCAGATTGAGAAAGAGAGTGAATACAAATAGATAAGTTGAGTCAGAAGTCAAACAAAAGGCAAATTCTGTCGGTAGCCTGTCCAAGCTCTTGAAATTTCACGGGACCTGAGGCCTTCTTCGAAAACTTCCTAAAAAACTGACTCAGGTGCCACAAGTTGATCATGATTGCCTTCCCAGAAAGATTTTAATTGAGCACCTTGATGCTCAATTAGCTACAGCTGGTAGCTATGCTCTATCAGCTGTAGGCCAATGGATCATCTCATAAAGCACAATCATGGCCCTTTCACAAAAGGAGAAATAGGAGATTTGATGAAGTAAACCAAAGAACAAAGAGACCATAGGACATCTAAAAAGGGATTACACATTTATTCCTTGGGACAGATGTATTTCTATAAAATAAAAAGAGAACTAGACTTAAAAATTTATATTAGCGGTCCCAGTATTCAGAGAATTTAGGAAAATATGAATATAGGTAAAATATTTATGAGATTTTATACAGAAATATGTTGAGTGTGAGTGAATTCAACTGAGTTTGTACAGTTATGAATACTCATGAGAATGTAATTCTGAGAAAACCTTAACAATTATCCATGAATAGATAGAATCCCACACAGGCATGAGTAAAATGTAAGTCCTTGAAAAATGGATTTTGCCTAAAAGTCACATCAGAATTGGCCAGATTTACATTATATAATTTAAGTCAGATGGAGAAAGAGAGTGAATGCAAATAGATAATTTGAATCAGAAGTGAAACAGAAGACAAATTGTGTTGGTAGCATGTCCAAACTCTTGAAATATTCTCTGGACCTGAGGCCTTCTTCGAAAACTTCCTGAAAAACTGACTCACATGCCACGAGTTGATCATGATTGCCTTCCAGGAAAGATGTTCATTAACCACCTGCATGCTCAATTAGCAGCATCTGGCCCCTATTCTCTATCAGCTGGAGGCCAATGGATCATCTGATTAAGCACAAACTTGGCCCTTTCACACAAGGAGAAATGGGAGATTAGATGAAGTAAACCAAAGAACAAAGAGACCATAGGACATGTAAAAAGGGATTACACATTTATTTCTTGGGAAGTGATGTACTTCTATAAAATAGAAAGGGAACTAGAATTAAAAATTTATAGTAGAGGTCCCGGTATTCAGAGAATTTAGGAAAAGTACAAATATAGGCAAAATTTTCATCAGATTCTATACAGAAATATGTTGATTGTGAGAAAATTCAACTGAGTTTGGACAGTTAAGAATACTGATGAGAATGTAAATCTGAGAAAACCTTAACAATTATCCATGAATATGAGGAATCCCACACAGGCATGATTAAATAAGAGTCCTTGAAATATGGATTTTGCCTAAAAATCACATCAGACTTGACCAGATTTACAGTATATAATTAAAGTCAAATTGAGAAAGAGAGTGAATGCAAATAGATAAGTTGTGTCAGATGTCAAAGAGAAGGCAAACTCTGTCGGTAGCATGGCCAAGCTCTTGAAATATTCACAAGAACTGAGGCCTTGTTCCAAATCTTCCTAAAAATCTGACCCAGGTGCCACGAGTTGATCGTGATTGCCTTCTCGGAAAATGTTAAATAAGCACCTGGATGCTCAACTAGCTGCACCTGGCACTTATGCTCTATCAGCTGGAGGCTAATGGATCATCTCATAAACACAAACTTGGCCCTTTCACATAAGGAGAAATAGGAGATTAGATGAAGTAAACCAAAGAACAAAGGGACCATAGGACATGTAAAAGGGATTACACTTTTATTTCTTGAAAAGAGATGTATTTCTTTAACAAAGAAAGAGAACTAGAATTGAAAATTTATAGTAGGGGACCCGATATTCATATAATTTAGGAAAAGTACAAATATAGGTAAAATTTTTATCAGATTCTACAGAGAAATATGTTGAGTGTGAGAAAATTCAACTGAGTTTGAACAGATATGAATACTCATGAGAATGTAATGTGGATAAAAGCTTAACAATTATCCATGAATAGATAGAATCCCACACAGGCATAAGTAAAATGAAAGTCCTTGAAAAATGGATTTTGCCTAAAAGTCACATCAGATTTGAACTGATTTACAGTATATAGTTTAAGTCAGAATGAGAAAGAGAGTTAATGCAAATAGATAAGTTCAGTCAGAAGTCAAAGAGAAGGCAAATTCTGGCGGTAGCTTGGTAAAGCTCTTGAAATATTCACGGGACCTAATGTTTTCTTCCGAACTTTCCTAAAAAACTGACCCAGGTGCCACGAGTTAATCGTGATTGCCTTCCCAGAAAGATTATAATTAAACACCTGCAGGCTCAATTAGCTGCACCTGGCACCTATGCTCTATCAGCTGGGGGCCAATGGATCATCTCATAAAGCACAAACTTGGCCCTTTCACATAAGGAGAAGTAGGAGATTAGATGAAGAAAACAAAAGAACAAAGAGACCATAGGACATTTGAAAAGGGATTACACTTTTATTTCTTGGGAATAGATGTGTTTGTATAAAATAGAAAGAGAACTAGAATTGAAAACTTATAGTAGAGGTCCCGGTATTCAGAGAATTTAGGAAAAGTATGAATGTAGGTAAAATTTTTATCAGATTCTACACAGAAATATGTTGAGTGTGGGAAAATTCAACTGAGTATGGACAGTTATGAATACTCATGAGAATGTAATTTTGAGAAATCCTTAAGAATTATCCATGAATAGGTGGAATCCCACACAGGCAGGACTAATATAAGTGTCCTTGAAAAATGAATTTTCCCTAAAAATCACATCAGACTTGACCAGATTTACAATATATAATTTAAGTCAGATTGAGAAAGAGAGTGAATGCAAATAGATAAGTTGAGTCAGAAGTCAAACAGAAGACAAATTCTGTCGGTAGCCAGTCCAAGCTCTTGAAATGTTCACGGGACCTGAGGCATTCTTCGAAACTTTCTTAAAAAACTGACCCAGGTGCCACGAGGTAATCATTATTGCTTTCCCGGAAAGATGTTAATTAAGCACCTGGATGCTCAATTAGCTGCACCTGGCACCTATGCTCTATCAGCTGGAGGCCAATGGATCATCTAATAAAGCACAAAGTTTGCCCTTTCACATAAGGAGCAGTAGGAGTTTAGATGAAGTAAACCAAAGAACAAAGAGAGCATAGGACATGTAAAAAGGGTTTATAATTTTATTTCTTAGGGACAAATGAATTTCTATAAAGTAGGAAGAGAACTAGAAATAAAAATTTATATTAGAGGTCCCAGTATTCAGAGAATTAAGGAAAAGTACGAATATAAGTAAAATATTTATGAAATTTTATACAGAAATAGGATGAGTGTGAGAGAATTCAACTGAGTTTTGACAGTTATGAATATTCATGAGAATGTAATTCTTAGAAAACCTTGAAAATTATCCATGAATAGACAGAATCCCACACAGTCATGTGTAAAATGCAAGTCCTTGAAAAATGGATTTTGCCTAAAATCACATCAGAATTGACCAGATTTACAGTATATAATTTATGTCACTTTGAGAAAGAGAGTGCATTCAAATAGATAAGTTGAGTCAGAAGTCAAACAGAAGGCAAATTCTGTCGGTATCCTGTCCAAGCTCTTGAAATGTTCACGGGTCCTGAGGCCTTCTTTGAAACCTTCCTAAAAAACTGACTCAGGTGCCACGAGTTGATCATGATTGCCTTCCCAGAAAGATTTTAATTAAGCACCTGGATGCTCAATTAGCTAAACCTGGCAGCTATGCTCTATCAGCTGTAGGCCAATGGATCATCTCATAAAGCACAACCTTGGCCCTTTCACATAAGGAGAAATAGGAGATTTGTTGAAGTAAACCAAAGAACAAAGAGACCATAGGTCATGTAAAAAGGGATTACACATTTATTCCTTGGGGACAGATGTATTTCTATAAAATAAAAAGAGAAATAGACTTAAAAATTTATATTAGAGGTCCCAGTATTCAGAGAATTTAGGAAAATACGAATATAGGTAAAATATTTATGAGATTTTATACAGAAATATGTTGAGTGTGAGAGAATTCAACTGAGTTTGTACAGTTATGAATACTCATGAGAATGTAATACTAAGAAAACCTTAACAATTATCCATGAATAGATAGAATCCCACACAGGCATGAGTAAAATGTAAGTCCTTGAAACTGGATTTTTCCTAAAAGTCACATCAGAATTGACAAGATTTACAGTATATAATTTAAGTCAGATTGAGAAAGAGAGTGAATACAAATAGATAAGTGGAGTCAGAAGTCAAACAGAAGGCAAATTCTGTCGGTAGCCTGGCAAAGCTCTTGAAATATTCACGGGACCTGAGGTTTTCTTCCAAATCTTCCTAAAAAACTGACCCATGTGCCACGAGTTAACCATGATTGCCTTCCCAGAGAGATGTTATTTAAACACCTGGAGGATAAATTACCTGCTCCAGGAACCTATGCTCTATCAGCTGGAGGCCAATGAATCATCTCATAAAGCACAAACTTGTCCCTTTCACATAAGGAGAAATAGGATATTAGATGAAGTAAACCAAAGAAAAAAGAGACCATAGGACGTGTAAGAATGGATTACACTATTATTTCTTGGGAACAGATATATTTGTATAAAATAGAAAAAAAACTATAATTGAAAATTTATAGTAGAGCTCCCGGTATTCAGAGAATTTGGAAAAGTACACATATAGGTAAATTTTTTACCAGATTTTATACAGAAATAGGTTAAGTGTGAGAGAATAAAACTGAGTTTGGACAGTTATGAATATTCACCAGAATGTAATTCTGAGAAAACCTTAAAAATTATGTATGAATAGATAGAATCTCACACAGAAATGAGTAAAATGTGAGTCCTGGAAATATGGATTTTGTCTAAATTCACATCAGAATTGACCAGATTTACAGTACATAAATTAAGTCAGATTGAGAAAGAGAGTAAATGCAAATAGATAATGTGTGTCAGAAGTGAAAGAGAAGGCAAATTCTGTCGGTAGCCTATCCAAGCTCTTGAAATATTCTCGGGACCTGAAGCCTTCTTCGAAAACTTCCTGAAAAACTGACTCAGGTGCCACGAATTTATCATGATTGCCTTCCAGGAAAGATGTTAATTAAGCACCTGGATGCTCAATTAGCAGCACCTGGCACCTATACTCTATCAGCTGGAGGCCAATGGATCATCTGATAAAGCACAAACTTGGCCGTTTCACACAAAACTAAATAGGAGATTAGATGAAGTAAACCAAAGAACAGAGAGACCATAGGACATGTATAAAGGGATTACACATTTATTTCTTGGGAAGAGATGTATTTCTATAAAATAGAATGGGAACTAGAATTGAAAATTTATAGTAGAGGTCCCAGTATTCAGAGAATTTAGTAAAAGTACAAATATAGGTAAAATTTTTATCAGATTCTATACAGAAATATGTTGATTGTGAGAAAATTCAACTGAGTTTGGACAGTTATGAATACTCATGAGAATGTAATTCTGAGAAAAACTTAACAATTATCCATGAATAGGAGGAATCCCATACAGGCATGACTAAATAAGAGTCCTCGAAATATGGATTTTGCCTAAAAATCACATCAGACTTGACCAGATTTACAGTATATAATTTAAGACAGATTGAGAAAGAGAGTGAATGCAAATAGATAAGTTGAGTCCAATGTCAAACAGAAGGTAAATTCTGTCGGTAGCCTGGCCAAGCTCTTGAAATATTCACGAAACCTGAGACCTTTTTCCAATCTTTCCTAAAAATCTTTCCCAGGTGCCACGATTTGATCATGATTGCCTTCCCGGAAAGAAGTTAATTAAGCACCTGGATGCTCAATTACCTGCACCTGGCACTATGCTCTACCAGCTGGAGGACAATTGATCATCTGTTAAAGCACAAACTTGGCTCTTTCACACAAGGAGAAATAGGAGAATAGATGAAGTAAACCAAAGAACAAAGGGACCATAGGACATGTAAAAAGGGATTACACATTTATTTCTTGGCAAGAGA
>PVHX01024285.1:0-24317 GCA_004024805.1 Geosciurus inauris
CAAACTGCAGAGGTACAAAAAAGCTCAGGTGAGTCCAAAGCAGATTTTATAACTAGCATATCACACTCAGGGGATATGCCTTTGTGCCCTGTAAAGTCACCACTGGAGCGTCCTCTAGCCCAGGACATATTTCATGTTTTTATGCAGAGATGAGAGCATACGCTCAGAGCCCTCTCTCCTACTTTCAGCTAGGTCTTCCTAGAGTGGAGGTAAAGCTATCCCTGATGCTGGGCCAGACATTTCAGGCTCCTGAGTGCTGGCTCCGTGTTTCAGTGGTCTCAGAGGCATCTGTGTAGGCACCTGGATGAGAGATGCATAAGCCTACTGTGTGCTCCACTGACCAGACCAGTCCAGGAATCCTGCAGAAAGGCCTCTTTAACTTTATGCACAACACACATAATCTTCATTTTCGAAAAATCATGCATTCCAGGGAACATATTTATTTGCATTAACAAAAACAAAAACATACATCAGTTGCATGATCAGGTACTGCTCCTTCAGTTGTTCAGGGTGCCCTGTGTCCTTCTCCCTACCAATGTGGCTGCCCAGCTCCTCCCCTCTGGGGCCCCAACTCCCCACAATGTAGCATCAGTGCCTGGGCCATCTAGGTGACCCTGCTCTAGCCCCCAAAGAGTGTCTGTTCTGGTTAGTGTTTATATCATCTGAATTGCTGTTATTATCAATGTTGCCATTGTTCTAATGAGCAAGGTATATTACAAATGAACAAATATAGCAGCTTAAAAAGGATTATAGGCAAGCAATAAAGATAAGATCTTATATTTTCTTTTGCAAAGTTTGGGTCATCCTATTTTGGAGATCGCTGATTTAGGTTAATTCATTATTCATTCATTATGTTTTAAGTCCAACCTCCCTCCTGTACTCTTCTCAAACCTTAGATTCAATCATTTTTTCCTTACAGGCAAGGACTTCTAGTTGATTCTCTTGCCTTGAGTTCTTCCACGCTTAAACCTAATCTCCACAACAAAAGGAGAGATAGATTTTGCTGCCACCCCAGCATAGACCAAGGACTTCCCAGAAGATTGTCTAGCAAACATCATTTGGGGGAGAGAAGATAGGTGAAGGCAGTGAGTTTTCCTTGTTGGGGAAACACCCTATTAAACAGATTTAATTTTTAGTTTTGGGACTTCCAGAGCCTTGACTCAGCTCTGAGAATTGCAAATCTAGGGAAGGGACCAAGTGTATACTATTTCCCAAACATTTTGGCCATGAACCATATCTTCCAGCCTGTTTCTACTAATATTGCTCTGAACAATGTTTCAGTGAACACCAGACTGGGAAACACTGGCCTCCAGAAATAAGTACTAGCCTCTCTCTGAACCCTCTAAATACCAGTTCAGTCTCTCTTTTGGCATTATATCTTCATGTGGACTCCCAGCTCTTGCTTTAGTCTAGTGGATCTCAATATGTGGTTCTGGGATCCCTATAGACCACCAAGACTCCTTCAAGGGGTCCACAGTTCAAAATGACTATTTTCCTAATAGTCTTAGGATGAAACTTGTCATTTTCACTCTTTGCCTTATAGAGCTTCAGAGACTCTATGTGATATGAAATTTTTGCAATAGACTTAGTGCAGTAGCAGATAGGATAATTCAGGTGTGTTTTATTAAACCACATTAAAGAGATTAAATATAAAACAACTAATGATGTTTTAGAAAATAGAGTTTCTTTTCATAAACTGTGTTATTGATATGAACATGTAATGGGCTCGTTACTATTTTAAACGAATAAAACATTTTCAAAGTTTTTCAGTCTTAGTGATTTATATGGTAAATATCACCGAATAAAACTCACATAAACAATTCATAATAAGTTTTAAGTGTGTAAAAGGATGATGAGACCAAAAATTTAGGATCACTGTTATGATCCTACTAAAGTATTTACAAATTGGAGTCTGGTTTCCAAATGAAAATCTCTTTCCTTCTGGTCAGGTGCTCACATACTCTGCCTAGAATGTTTTCCTTGTTAATTGAATAAAATGTACCAGCATCTCTTATATGCTTGGCATTGTGACTGTTCCCTTCACAATTGTCTTGGGAAATTAATATTATTATCTCATTTTCTAAGAGGAACCAAAGCCTAGAAAAGTAAAGGATCTTGACATGACATTTTTAGATTTAGCCTTGACCAAAGTCCAGAGATGTGTTTCCAACATATTTTCTGACTGAAGCTTACCCATGTAGCCTTTGATTCTATCAAGATCATGAAATTCCATTGCTTCTTGCTCATAAATTCTGAGATATAGAGACTTTTTAAAAAGTTGCATTGGCTAATCTTCTAGTAGTAAAGCCCCGTTCTTCAGACACTGCAGGGGAGGGACAGTATGATCTTGTGAGATGTACATTTGGTCTTTGTCCTCATTTCCTGACTTATAGGAAATCTCTGACCATCTTCAGAGTTGTGAGTGTCTTGTCTACTAATAATGAGGCTGGAAACCTGAAAATGCTCTGTGTTGTTCTGAAATATTGAGGAGAAAAACTTTTCTACATCCACAGGTGGTTTTTGCTTTTGTCTATTCGGTATTTCATCTTTTTCCTCTGCTAAAAGTCTCCTGTTCTCTATTTGGAAATGCCCTTTCCTGTTAGAGTTGTAGTTGGTCCATTGGTCCAGGAATCCAGTTGCCTCCTGGACAGAGTATGTACAAAATAGATTTCACCCCAGTCAGACACTCTGCTGAGAATCTCAGTGGGAGCAGAGTGATTCAAAAGCTGGAAAACACTGGGTGTTCCTTCAACACAGCTGTGGAATCCTGAAGGGACCACCCAATGCTTTCAGATGTGTAGCTCTTAGAGTCTCTCAGGTTCCTGTACTTTCTGAGACCTGATTCTTTACAATGTGAGTCATCACTTTTCCTCTCAGCACTCTTCCCCCCAGATTAAGTTATCCAAATTCACACTGTTTAATAAAAGAATCTTCTCCTGGATCAACCCATCTTCATGCTCACTCCTGCTGCTCTAAGCCCTTAATTTGTGTACCATTGCCTAGATGATAATGTTAAAACTTTGCTTGGCTTCATGGTCCTGAGTTTCTATTCATCAGTCTCTGAAAAACATCACTTCATTCCTGACATTGGGGACTGTGGCAATGTTTATGGACTCTATGTCATGTTTAGAAAACCTGGATTGGGAGGTAGGAGAAGCTGATTCTGATAATAATGATTCCCTTTTCTTGAGCACTTACTATGTGCAAGGAACTTTATGTATGTTATTTTTAACACTTACAATAACCCAGTAGTTTACAAACAGGTACACATTGGCCACTTGGGGGATTTGTGGCAATGTTGCAGATGCTTTTGATTATCGTAATTTAGGTGGGGGCGAGGGATGCTCCTGAACATTCTATAATAAGGAGGACAGCTGCCATCACAAAGAATCTTCTGTCTCCAAATGTCTACAGAGTAGGTTCTGAGACTGTAATAATTCTGTAAGGCAGATATGAGTTGCATTTTATATAGGATGGCTGTAAGGCTCAAAAAGGGTTAGTGACCTGCTGCAGGTACATAGCTCGTAGGTGGTGAGTGAGGATCCGGACATAGGCTAGTTTTGTCTCGAGAGTCCATGATTTTTCCACTACTAAATCTGAACCCTCTGAGAATCTGAACTCCTTTTCTAGGCATGCAGAACCCAGGCTGGATTCCTAGAAGTCTGAGCTGAGGGACAGGGTGGGATAGAAGCCTAGACAGGTCAAAAAGACCATCTAAGCCCAGGGTAAATTTGGGCCAAAGAGCCATGCTGATAGGTCAATCTAGGTAGGAGGTCACTGGGCACAAGCTGAAGTCTCTGGAGTAGAATTTAAGAGTTTCCAGTGGATCACTGGATATCCCCAGAGGGGCACCTGTGTGGCCTTAGTAGCTGAGCCACAGAGACTTTTAGATGCATGTGGTGTCTCGCCAACACAGGAAAGGAATTGTGCACAATAGTTAAGAGAGATGAGATGAATCTTTGAACAAGTCATTGACCTCGAAAAATCAGTTTTCTATTCTATGCAACTAATAACACTGCTTTGTTAAGATTCCAGAGAGGAACTAGATTTGAAAGAGAGCATGTATATTCTACATGTGATATTCAGACTTATCTCCTCCTTGCAAATCTACCCCCTTGTGACCACCCATGTTTCCACACTTAACCTCCACTTCATTGTACCACATTTTTAGCTTCCTGTTTTTAAGACGGTATGGGCTCTGTGTCTGTGTAATAAAAACAACTTGAACTGGTTCCTGTTTCCCCAGTACATGGTCCCAAGTGGTCTGTAGTTTGGCTATTACTCCCCATCACCATATTTGTTCCAGATTGTCTTTGTGTTGTTAACATTATTTATCAATAAATCATTGCCTTTTCCTGTGTTTGAGTGCCCAGAGGCCATTGTATTTGGGTTCATCTTGAAAATCCAAATAATGTAAGTAGAAAGTTTAAATAATAGATAAACCTCTTATTCCCTGGGAGTCCTGGTAGGCCTGTTCACAAATGTAGTTTCTCTTAGTCTCTGTCTAGTCTAATTTAAGGTCTATGGGAACAGTGTTTAGACCGGAATAAGGAAAAGCTAAGGGCAGATTCTATATCCTATCAATGATCTTAAATACCATGTCTCTACAAACATAAAGGCAGGGATACGAATGGGCAGAATTTGCAAATATCAGAATTTTGGCTCCTTTTCCATTTGTTTTTTCAGAGTGGGAAGAGATGACAGTCCTTGTAAAGGTAGCATTTATTTTTTCAAAATAATGATCAAAAGTCTCTATTAAAAAGGAACATTTATCCTGCTGTGAATTTAACAAATCTTAGCCTCAGGCCTGTTTCTATTAATTTGCTTTCATTTGTTTATTTTTTCCTCTCTACTCTTTCAAGCAAAGACAAGGTAATCAATACAAGCATTTAACACAGTTAGTCCTTTCTTGCTTACGTGAAAACTTATATGTGTGAGGTCTTATCCCTGCATTTGCACAGAGAGCTCCTGGTATCTGAGTTTCTCACCAACTTTTCAGGATGATCTAGTGACTATTCATGTGTGAAATTTCATTTTATTCCTCTATCAACTATGCAGCAAATAATTACTTAGACTCTACCATATGTAACTACTCTGACCTCAGCCTCTCTCCCCCTCAAACTATCTTTCCCATGGTTATCAGGGTTTATTTTTTTTAAATACACATTTTATACTCCCCAGCTGAAAAGCCTTCAACAGCTCCCCAGAGTCTGTCTTGAAGATAAAGTGTGAACGCCTTATCTAGTGTTCAAGACCATCAAACTCAAATCTGTGGATGTTAGCCAAAGTGGAGTTACTGGAACCAAATATATCCTACTGTCTAAAATAACTAAAGAACTGGGGCAAATATGTGAAACCACAGCTTTCAGACATTGGACACCAGGCAGTGTGAAACACTGATCCCTGATAGAGGGAGAACAGATGAGGCACACTCTACATTTGCCCCAGCTTAATGTGTGGAGTGAGTTTCAGCCATAGCTCAGGGAGGGATACCCAGAGCTGGGAAGATGGAGACTCACAGGCAGAATATCAGCAAAGAAGACTGTTGCTTAGAGAGAGCTCCAGAGACCTACAGAGGGCCCTTGAGTCTTCACCTGAACGCATCAGTGGAGGACTGAGAAGCACTAACCAAATGGAATATAGAAAACACAATCTCAGCTGGGAATGGTGGTACACGACTATAATCTCAGAGGCTTGGGAGGCTGAGGCAGGAGGAGGATTGTGAGTTCAAAGCCAGCCTCAGCAAATGCGAGGCATTAAGCAACTCAGTGAGATCTTGTCTCTAAATAAAACACAAAATAGGGCTAGGGATGTGGCTCAGTGGTTGAGTACCCCTGAGTTCAATCCCTGATACCCACCCTCCCTTACAAAAAGAAAAGAAAACACAATCTCTCCAGCTTACACTGGGCTGGAAGCAGTTCTTGCTCCTACCAGCTGGAGTAACATTTTCTCATGACAGGTAGAGGATTAGGTGGAACATCCAGAATAATTTTGACTTATTGGCAAGATTAAATTAGCTGTTGACTAAAAGCTCCTAGGGTCTTGCCTGACAAGGCTTTCAAGTAAATTTAGGAAGGATTAAATTGCTTCCAAGGAATTTAACTGCATTTCACAATAAGGATCTAGAATATTTAAAAGAATACCAAATGTGTAGCTCCCAAACAAATAAAATTCACAATAATTAGTAGCAGCTCTGAACCAAAAAACCAGACAAACCACAACAATGAAAAACAGGAATATAAAGAAGTAGGACTGATAACAAGGGAGCAGTCAATTGACACCAACCCAGAAGTAGCACACAGGATAGAATTCACAGAAAAGATGTCATATAGTTATTGTAATTATATTGCATATGTTCAAGAAAGTAGATGAAAGCATGCGAATGTCCAGGGGAGATGGTGCAGATTTAAAAAAAAAAAAAACAACTCAAATAAAAATTTAGAGAATAAAGCAATGTTTAAGATTAAAAAAAAAACCACTAGGTAGAAATAACAGAAAAATAGGCAGTGCAGACAAAAAAAGGTAGTGAGAAATAAATACTAAAAGTAGCAAGAGCAGAGCATCAAGAGCTGTGGAGTAATGTCAAGTGGCTGAATCCCTGTGAAGCCTGATTTGTGAAAGGGAGCAGAGCAGAACAGATATTTGAAGAAATAATGGCCACGTTTTTTCCAACTTTGATGAAAAATACAGGCCATAGACCCAAGAAGCTCAGTGGACCCCAAACCAAATAACATGAAGAAAACTGCAATAAGACATATTGTAATCAAATTGTTGAGAGCCAGAGATAAGAGATTGTCTTTGAAGGAGTAGGTTGGGAAACATTGTGTATAGATGAACCAGGCATTGAGTGAGCTCAGGTGACAGTGGACATCAGCAAGCCTGGAAATCTATGCCCAGGGAAACATCTTTCCCAAATAAAGGCAAAATAAATAATATTTTTCCAGCAAAAAAAAAAAAAGGTGAGAAAATTTGTTATGGGTAGACTTGACGGGTAAGAAATATTAACCCAAGTCTGGCAGACAAGAAAAACTATACCAGAAAGAAGTCTGCATCTACACAAAACAATGAGAGCACTGAGGGAAAAAGTGCTCTTTTTTTCCAATTTAGTTGAAAAATCCTTTACAAAACAACTTGAAGCATATTAAATTAATAATATAGAAAATACATGTCATGCTAAGTAAAATGATGTATCACTTGAAGTAAGATTCTGATAATTTGAAGACATTACTATAAATTCCAAAGCACTTGTTAAAATTACAAAACAAACAATTATAGTTAAATCAATAGAATAAATAAAATGGAATTACAAAACATTCAATTAATCCAAGGGAAGCCAGCAAAAAAAAAAAGGGTATTAAGAACAGATTAGACAGATAGAAAATAGCAAGTTAGTAGGTTTAAGTCTAACCACATCAATAATCACAATAAACAATTAAATGCCAAATAAATGGCAGAGATTATCAAACTGAACAAAGAAGGAAGATTCAACTATAGAAATCCACTTTTAATATTAAATCACAAATAGGTTACAAGCTGAGGTTAGAAAAATTGTCATGCTAATAATAGCAAAAGAAAGATACAGTGAAAATGTAGTGTATAATAATGTAAGAAAGAGTATATTTATGAGTAAAGAAGATTGCCAGAAATAAAGAGATTTTTTGTGTGTGCGTGATGATAAAGAAGTAATATCAGGACTAGAGACATGGATCAGTGGAAGGTAGAGTGTTTGCCTAGCATTTGCAAGGCCCTGGGATCAATGCCCAGCATCAAATAAATAAATAAATAAATGGAAAAGAAAAAGTAATTTCATGAAAAAAAAAAAAAAGAGAATCCAAAATATTTATGTACCTAATCATTAGAGCTTCAAAATGCATGAAGAAGAAAAATCTAATAAAACTACAAGGAAAAATAAACAAATCTATAATTATAGTCTACACCCTTCTCTCCATAATTGAGAGAACAAATAGAAAGGAAATAAACAAGGATCTAGAGGACCAAGCAACTATCAGCCAATTGACCTAATCGACATTTACAGACACACTACCTCACAATAATAGAAAACACATATCTTCACAAGATGTATAGAACATTTTATGATATAGGTCATATTCTGAACCATAATACAAATATCAATAAATTTAAATTATTCTACATATATTCTCTGACCAAACTGATATTATTATTTAATAATAAAGATTTCTGGTAAAATCTCTAAATATTTGGAAACAAAGTAATTCATATTTAAATACTCCCTAGATCAAAGAGTAAACTCAAAAGGGACATTAATTTTTCACTGAATAAAAATGGACATAATATTAAAACACTGTAGAATGTGGCTAAAGCATTACTTTTCAGGGAAATTTATAGCAATAAATTTCTTTTAGACAAGGAAGTCTCAAACCAATGAGTGTAGCGTCCACCATAGCATACAAAACTATTCAAGATCTGGCTTTATAGCAGTATCTATCTTTACTAACTGTTGATAAGCCCCGGTACCAACAGTTGTAACCACAATATTAGAACCACCAGTGCTTATTTATTGATCATTTAGTATCTTCCAGACGTTTTTTCCATATATTGTTTCATTTAATCTGTTGGTATGTATTAAATATATGATCTCATTTGTTCCTTATTACCTTCTATGAGGCATTATTACTATCTCCATTTAAATAATGAGGATGCTAAGTTTTAGAGAAGTTAAGGTACTTGTCAAAGGTTATATAATCACCCAGCCACTCAACAATTATTGAGCATTTACCATAGACAAGACTCTTTTCCAAGTAACAGCTAATGAGTAGCATATTCAGGACTCAATCTCTATGGTTTCAAGGCCTATCCTCTTAACTATCTTGCTTGGATCCATTTATATACTTCTGTTCTCTGTGACCAGCTCTTTTAGCTCCAGGGGCTTGCTACTATGTTTGAAACATAGATGTGATATGGGAATTGAGAAAAGAATACTCATAATTCAGTGACTCATGGTTCTAGATCACGTATTACAATATCATGTGACTCAGTTATAGAGCATTTTGCCTGGCACCTGTGAAGTGCTGGGTCCCATCCCCAGCACTGCCAGAAAATTAAAATCAAAAACAAAACAAAACCAAACAAAACCACCAGACTATGTATTTCCTCTACTTAAAAATCATCAAGTATAGTTAAATTCAGAGAAAAACTATTTCTTCATGGTGGCCTACAAATATCAGCTAATCTGATCCCTGTTCATCTCATTCATTTCTCTTGTCACTTTGTTCTCAGCTAAATCAACCTGGCCATACTGGGTTATTTGTTTTTGGAATATTGAATATTTTTTGCATCCAGAGCTTTCACAGCTGCTGTTTCTTCTATCTGGAGTTTGTGCCAGTCTCAGCTGAACAGTGCTTTTCATGCTTTGTATCTTACCTTGTGCTATTTCCTCTAAGAGGTCTTTTCTGATTCTTTTCCATTATCAATATCCCCAATTAATGCTTTTCATAGCTTCCTGTTCTTTTGCTTTGTTGCCCTTATTACAATATAGAATCAAATATTTTTATGGTTCTGAGATTCAACAGAGATCTAGATTTTATACAAATCAATAGTCAATTCTATTTCTTTGTTATTCTGTTTCTCCACATAATTTCACACCCAGAGTTGTCCATTTTCCACTTTTGAAACAATTTCTTCTGTTGGCTTGCAGACACCAGACTCTTCTGTTTTTCTTCTCCCCTTCATAGACTTCTGCGTCTTATGTTCCTTTGATAAAATTCCTCTTCCACAATTCTAACTGTTGACAGGCCTTGGGCTCAGTCCTAGACTGTGTTCTTTTCTCTATTTTGTCTTTCCCTCAGATTTCATATTTGCACAAGGTTCTAAGTCTCAATAATACACTGATCACCACCTGCCTACTCAACATCTCTACTTGGATGTTGAACAGCCATCTCAGACGACATGACTGAAACAGATTTTTCACACTCCCAAGTACAGAAAACAGATTCTCCAAGACTTGCCCATCTGAGTAAATTGTTCCAACATCCACTTAGTTGCTCAGACAAAAATATTTAGAAGTCATCCCTAATTGCTCTTTTTTTCTAAGACCTAATTCTTAACCATCAATAACTTCTGTCAGCTCAAATTCCAAAACCAGTACCCAAAAGGTGATCTTTTTTTCCTATCTCCATGGCTACAATCCTAGTCCAAGAGCCAGCACCAGGCCTCCACTGGCATCTGCCATGAGCCTAATAACTGGTTGCTCTACTCACACACTTATGGCCCCTCATATCACCTATCCTCCTTAACAGCAGTTAGAGGGAACATTTAACATCATAAAGTCGATAACACCACTTTCACAAAATCCCTAATATCTTCCTGCTTCAAGCAGAATGAAATCCACCCTCTTTGCTATGGAGGTCTTCATGGACCTATGTCTGGACCTATCTAAGTCTCTAATCTCATCTCTGCTCATTCTTTCCTCTGTTTGCTATGTTTGTAGTTTTCTGCTCCAAAAGCATGCCAACTTTGTTCCTATTTCTGGGCTTTTATTCTTCTATCTTCCACTTGAGTGTTCTCTTGCTGATGTTTGCATAGCTGACACCTCACTATAAATGTCTCAGATGTCATATCATCAGAACAGCCTTTCCTCCTCTCCCCTACCTAAATAGTTTCTCTACAATCACTATTCAATATTCTTTCCAACATAGCATTACCTAGAATCTGAGATAATATATATCATTTTTGTTTATCTATATATTTATTGCATCTCTCCCCAAAATGGAAGCTCTTGAAGGTAGGAACTCCCTTTGTTACTTTGTTGCCTTAGAGCTTATAAAAGCACCTCGTTCATGATAGACACATATCTGTTGACTGACTATCTAGATTCTCTTTGTTGAAATTGTTTGGACAAATTTCAGTGACTTCTGAGTGTATACCAAACTTGAAATGGTTCTTGTCATGCCAATGTACATGCTTTTTCAAAGCTGACTTGAGCAACCAAATTTCAATTAAGGCAGACTTGCAAGAGGAAAAGAAATGCAATGACTGAATCCAAAATATACATTGATCTTTTTCCAAGCTGAAAGGCCCCTTTGAAATCTCAGTGTTCATCCAGTGAGACTGAGACATCATCTAGAGAAGGGAAACATGTGAGGACCAATTCTGTATCAGGATGTGAGACCAGCTTAAGTTGTCAATGACTGGTTTTACCAAATCCTCAATTCGTTCAGAAATTGAAGCATGATTGCAAAATGTTTATGATGGAATTGGTGTTCCATAGAGTACTTTGCAGTTTAACTGACAGCAAGGTTAGTCTCTGGGTACTTACTATATGCTGGGTCCTGTACAAGGCTCTGCAAATAAAGAGAGAGAAAGACAGGGATGTATATGCCTAATCCTTAAGTCCCAGTGCAATGCAATAAACACTATAGCAAAGAAGTATACAGGGAGAAGAAGTAGAGAGGAGCAGCAAGTGTCTGGCTGTGGAGGAGCTCAGGAAAGATCTACATAGAAGTGCTGTTGGGAAGTCAAGCAAAGCATTCACCCAACAGACCAGATGGGAAGAGATTGCCATGCAAAACCCAGTGATGAGAGAGTACAACTTGCTTAGGAAACAGCAAGCATTTTTAGAGGCTAGATGGCCGCATATTTGGGGGAGAGAAGATGATGCAGACTAAGCCAACTCACTCAACTCATAGAAGACCTTGAATAGGTAAGAGTTGAGGATTTGACCTTGAAAAGTGATAAACTGAGTAAGGATGGTCTTGAAGACCAGAGGGAAAGTCATGAGCTTCAGAGATTTGAATTTGGGCTTCCTAAGTTTAGAGATAGGATGATGGCTCCTTCATTCTCTTTCTTACACCTAAATATGTTTAGATATATATGATGAAATAGTGTTAAAAACATTTCCATGGTAGAATTGGGGTGTGGGGGGGGACTATGAAGTTGATGAGTCTGGTACTTGTGCTAGACATACAATTTTAAAAGGAAAAGCATTCTCCTTTTACAAACACCCCTCCACCATCACACAGGCATACCTTTCTTTCTACATGGAAGTTCACAGTAACTTTATTTCAAATAGCCCCAAATTGGAAACATTTCAAGTGTCCATGAACACATGAATGAACAAACCCCGCCACAATGTATAAAATGCAAAAATCACCAAAAGATATGTAATGAATGGCTGATACACCTGAGAACAAGAATAAATATCAAATCAACTATACTGAGAGAAGAAAATAGCCTCAAAAAAAGAAAGGAAGAAAAGTAAAAAGCAAAGAAAAAGACAGAAGGGGGAGAGAAGGAATGAACAAACACACTGTATGTTTCCATCTATATAAAAGTTTTAAAAGTACAAACTCTTCTATGTGATTCAAAGCATCACCTGCAGCTATCTGGGGTGTGGCTTTATTTTTAACCTTAAAAGAACTGCATGGTACTACATTTGTTTCCATTTAACAGATAAAGAGGTGAAGTCTGCTGCAGTACCCTGATAACTGAATTCTCTGATATCAGATTTTAATGTTGCTTTTAATTTTGTTATGATATTGCTATTTTAAAAAGACATGAAGAATTTTAAGTTTTCATAGTCAACTAAGCAATAATAGCAAGATTTCTGTTGGTTTTCTCTTGCCTATATCTATAATATCCCAGTATGTTAGCAGACAGAAATCACCTAGAAAGTGTCTAAAACTTGAGATTCTTATTTCTTGTCTTAGGCAAGTTAGTTCTCAAGTATTAGAGTATATTAGGATCATCTAGGAATCTTGGTAAACATACAGACATAGGAGCTTAGTTTTTATTAATGCTCCAGGTGATTCTGATAAACAATCAACTTTGAGAATCCCTCTCCAAATAATCTTGAATCTCCTGGGCCAGGACCTGATGTTTGTGTTGTTCGAGGCCTATTAGATGGTTCTGCAACCATCCCATGGAACAAATTTTGGATACAGGATAAAATATAAACACATCATCATCTTGTACAGAATCCTTCCAAAAGCCATCACTAAACTCCCTTTCCAATCTCCATTGTCACGTGGCTCCAAACAGCACCCATTCCTGCCAGCCTGAACTTCTCACAGGTCCTTGTAACGCCATCCCAGGGAACATCCACAGGAAGATTGCCCAGCTGTCTCACTACTTCTGTCCTTTGCATCCCTTTCTCAAAGCGCTCACTACTTTTCCTGTCCTCATATTTATCAGACAGAATTTTGTTGAAATGTCCTTCCCCTTACAGAAATTTCCTCTTGTGTCCCAGACCCCTTCCTCGAGGTTGCTTTGGCATTTTGGTATCACCATTTATCACTGAGAATTGGACTTCTTCTATTTACATATCTCCTGCTTCATCTTCCCTGTCAGCAGGAAGGTAGGAAATCCAACAAACGCAACACTGATGTCTGAGTCAGATGAACCTGGGTAGGTTCCCAGCTCTGACAATTAGTAGCCGTGTGAATTTTGTCAAGCATTTAACTTCTCTAAACCTTGGCTTCCTAATTTGTGACATTAAATTTAGAATCAAATCTCTCTGTTAGAAGTCTTACAACTACCATAAAGCCTTCTGTTCTAGAAAGACCATTAGGAACAAGTTTTTGTAAACTATGTACCAAGTTCCTGACAAGAGAAAGGTCCCAATGCATCCAGCAGACTGCAGAGGGAAAAGAGCAAGCATTTTAGGGAGGGAAGGAGAAAATGGGCAAAAATGATACTTACTGATTACTGGGGTCTAGATTCTATTTGTCTTTGGCAACTGCCAAAATAGGAACAAGAAAAAGAAAGAAAATGCAACAGAGAGTGATCTCTCTAGACATTCTGATTCCTTCTGGAGTGTTTTTGCTAAGTGACTGACATCCTAAACTTCTGCACAAGGACTCAGAAATAGTAGGCATTAGAAGTGGAAGGTGATAAAATGACATAGTCCTAACTGAGGTTCTTTGGTGGTCACTTCTTCCCATGCTTCAAATCATACTCCACAGATAGGTCTGAAACTCTAATTACATGAGTTCATTCCTGATCAATGCCCTTCAGCTTAGAGTATAACATATACAAATTTATATTAAATTTATATTTATATTTATATTAAATTTATATTTATATTAAATTTTATTTATATACAAATTTATATGTTATAACATATAAATTTATAACATATAAATTTTCTAAGGGACATACAAGCCCCTTCATATCTAGCCACATAAGCTTCTGTTGCTTGATATTATTCCACATTTTAGTCTTAGGAGATGATTTGCTTTTCTCAGAATGAAGAATTCTGCCTCTTGCAACTCCATGCCTTTGCAAATGTTCTATTCTTTAAAAAATTCCCTTTCCCATGAATCTGCACAGCCAATTACTTTTCATTTTTTTTAAACCCTGTTCTTGGATGACTCTCTTCTTCCCCATGCTTCCTTCCTCCATGAATTGACTACGAGCTGGTCTAATGCTACTGTCCCCAACACACCTCCATGCTAACACTATAATGCAATCAGTTATTGCCATCTTGTCTCTTTCCTAGGCTGGCAGCTCCTTTAGGGAAGGACTCGGTGTTGGAGAGTGTACTATCACAATTCTGCCAATACTACCCTCTACAGGACACTGTCCCACTGGAATAGCATCATGTGTCCTGCTCATGGATATGAGCTGACAGGGAAAGAGGGAGAGAGCCACTCAATATTTTAAGTGGGGCAATGAGGAGCATATTAAAGAAGAGGATAGATTCTGTGTGACAGACAATGTAGTGAGAATATGAAGCTGAATTGAACAGAGCCAGCCTTTCCTAAATTTTCACTTGTGGAAGGATCTCTATCATATTTAGTGAATTTGTAAAAGATATTTAGCATGATATCTCAATTAACAACAAAAAAAACCTAGGAAGCAATAGAATCAACTGTTATCTAGTTTTCGAAGTGAGAATAACAGAGTCAAATGTTTTCTTCCCCAAGATTTCATTCCCTGTGAGAGCCCCAGAATTGGAACTGAGTTACTGAGTTACAGGGCTAAGAGCATTCTTGAAACATTCTAATCTACTATTTATTAAGTATCTGCTATTTTACCACAATTGTGCTAACCTTTACACACACACACACACACACATATGTATTATCACCAATTTGTAATAAGCTATCATGATAATTGGGATTAATTCTACTTTAAATAAAAGAAATCTGTGGCTCAAAGAGATAAAGTAATTTTTCTAAGAACATAGAACAAATAAGAAACAGAATCAGGATTTGACTCTGGATCCATCTGACACCCAAGCACCAATTTTTCTATCAGCTATGCTATTGAAGTGTTTTTTCTTTGCTTTTTCTCAATTTTGTTGTAATAGGCAAGAGCTTGCAGTGGACCACACAGAAAGCCTCTCGAGGAGAATGGATATTTAATCATATTCTGCAGGAAAAGTATAAGATGCAGGAAAAAACTCATCCCATTAAAGAGGTGAACAAAGGAACTTAGAAATCTCTGTGTATCAATTAAAGGCTATTTTAGGGATCATGGATGGAAGAATATGCTCCTCTTCTTTCCCATTTCCTGTTCTCAAATGTTCATTAAGGAATCCATCCGACAGGTCCTCTAATGACAGCTGGAATAAATGCTGAAGACTTGGACAGCATTAGGACTGTGAATGTCCAATATGGTGAAGGCTCAAAACCACACTCTGAGGGAGATCTGACAGCATGGAAGATTTAGGCAGAACCAATGATTTAGCACACAAACAAGAGGATTCTTCAAGAATTTAGAAGGTGATCAAGAATTTGGAAGCAAATCCAAGGGCAAAAATACCCAAGGAAGAATAGACTTCTTCCAAGGGCCATATGTAAAAATAACCAAGAACCAAGTTTCTTGCCCATTGATACAAGTGAAGAACTAGTATCAGGGAGAAAGGCAGTAAACTGCCTATTGTGGCTGATATTCCAAGAAAGGTGGTGTGACCACTTGGGGATGTCACAGAGAAAATTTAAGAATCCATAAGGCCTTTCAAATCCCTGCCTTCTCAGCCTTCTTTGATTCTGAGATGGGCATTGAATCCAAAAGAAGAATACTAAGACCATCCTTACCACCATCATTTTCATGTCCCTAGACATCTGAGGAGATGGATGTTGTCTTTGCAGTGTGGATGGGAACATCTAGTGAAGAACAGAACACAATCACACTCGATCCCAAATGGATGAGCTGCTGGGGTATAGCAAATCAGGGTCCCTTAGGGGAGAAGATGAGTTGAACATCACAATCATAGTTGGCGTCGCTACAGTCTCCTGGGTCTTGTGCTACACAGCATTGAAACAGGCTGAAAATCTTATCTCCTTGGTGTGATAAAATATTTCTTGATACATACATTTATTTTACAAAAGCAAATAAATCACTTGTGCTTTTCCTCTCCTGTATTTTCTACCAACTGGATAAGAATGCTGCCTGTCGAAAATCTGTCTAAAAAATAAATGTATATGTCAGGAATCGCTGCACAGAGAGTAAGCATGGAAGATCCTAGACCAAAGGTCAAACCAGGTTAAGAAATTTGCATGTTTTCATGCTACTTGTAGAATCAGCACTACGAGAATGAACACTTTTTGTGAAGAGCTTGAGCCTAAATTCCCTGCAACTTCTGATTTTCACTGAAGTCATACAGTCAAGAACACAAATGGCTTTAGGTATCGAAGGGAAAACTGTTGCCCAAAGTATAAGTTTCATCTAATAACTCAAACCTCTATTGTTTCCCTCTTGGGTTTCAGTATGCCTAGGCTGAGATTTGAATGCTAAATCTAGGTCAAACAGAACTCTGCTCAAAGAATTCCCAGTCCTGAGGACTTGGAGGTAGCTTTGAAAACACTTGTGTTGGGAACATTTGGCAAAGTACTATGCGCTGCATTTATTCTTTGAACATTTATTTTTTGAGTACTCTCTCTGTATCAGGGATTCTGCAGGGCATAGCAGTGGGGAGTATGAATAAGTAATGGCTCCCTCCTTCAAACAGCTCATATTGCAGTGGTGGGTAGACAGGCTTACAAGAATAGAATGCAATGTTCTGTTGCAACAGAGTGTTTTCAAGGAATAATAGTGATAGAGATGGAGGAACAATTAATTGACTTTGCATTCTGTGTTTGGGGGGAATGGTGGAGGAGGCGAGGCTGGTAGGAGGTTTCTCAAAAGAATTAACATATAATTTGTGAGCTGGATGTTGAAGTGTAACTTTTCTTATATTGGTAAATGGCATTCCAGAGAGAAGGAGGAACATGCATGAAGTAGTCAATGTGTGCAAAAGTGTGATATACTTAGGAATATGTGAGTATGGACAGGACAAAGGGTACAGGTGGAGCTGTACAGGAGATGGGCTGAGAGAAGAGAATACAAGAAGTATGAGATGCTGGAATGCAACCATCCTTTGTGAGGAGGCAACTTAAAAAAAGAAACATAACGATCTAATTTTATGATTTATAAATACATGTGTTCATCATGTGAAGATTAGAATAGAGGGGAAAGAAAATTAAATCTGGAGCACAATTAAGAGTTGATTATCAAATGAATGTTTGAAAAACTTACTTGTGGTTAACTTTATTGGGAAACAGGTATTCTCAGACTGTTGATGGATATGCAATTGGTCATTTTATGGAAAATGAAAATTTAATATGTAATAATTTCATCTCTAGAATTTATAAGATACATTCACACATGTGTATAAAAATGTTTGTCATGAACAATTGTGATCAATCTCAGTTTTTGTCAATATGAAACTGGCTAAATAAAGCAGCATGTATTTATGCAATCTAATGACCTGTAATAAAAAGAAGAAGGCAGATACATATTCATAGAAATAAATGGCCAAGGTGTTACACTTGTGTTAAGGGAAACATTGAGTTAAATTCAGGTGGTAGGTAGATAGGTGAGTGGATAGACAGACAGACAGTTAGTAGCTGCATACTACAGTAACTGGTGGTCATCCCACTAAGCATCACTGAGAACATTTAACCCAAACAATGCAGTTTGAATGAAATGGAGAGCTCCTGAGCCACTGGAAAAAAATCTGGTCTAACATAAAAAAATTAAATCTAGAGAAATAAGCCCTCCATTTGGTGAGTTAGTTTTTTCACTCTACATGTACATGGATTCTGCAATTGTGATCTAAGAAGCTGAGAAATTGAAAGCAGATATTTCAACATATTGAAAGAGCTGAGGCCACAGAATGGTGTCCAGGCTCTGCATATCAGGGGTTTCATTGTGAGAAACCACTTTTGTTCCAACTGAAAAGTGAAAAGCAGATCACCTAGGAGTACAGGGGAGGCCAGAAACCCACCTGTCCTCCAAGAGAATAAAGTCTAGTTTCTCGATATCTTAATCTCAAATTGGGTCAATCCTAGATAGCTACTGACACTAGCGAATCTGCCAGAAGCCAATGTACATATTTTCAGGAGGAAAGTACTTTCTCCTAGGTTTAAATTAAACACACAATTTTTTATATACAATGACCATTAGCATTTAAAAAATAATAACCAGGCCTAAGAGGAGATGAGAGGCAAGACCGCCAATCAGGAGAATCAATACACAATAGTAACAGGCCTACTGGGGATCCAAATAATGGAGCTGAAAGAGAGAAACACTTAAAATAGCTACGCTTAATGAATTCAAAGAAATAAAAGATAATACTCTGAATTTCAGCAGAAAATCGAAAACTCCATAAAACAACCAAATGAAATTTTTTGAGGCTTAAAATGTGGAAACTAAAATTAAGAAAAATATGGATGTATTTAGTGGCAAATTAGAATGACTGAAGATAGAAAGTTGGAAATTCAGACAGAAAAAAACTTATACAAAATGGTACGGAGGAGATATGAGGCCTGAAAAATACAAAAGAGAGTGAAAGGAACCTTAAAGGCCATCAAAAACACTTTGACAGTAGAGATGGGTCAGTGCTTACTAAAACTCTTTCATTTTTATCCTGGTCACAAAGAGCTGGACCACATTTCCCAGCCTCTCTTGAAATTGGCTGTGGCCATATGATTGAGTTCTGGCCAATGGAATAGAGGAGGAAGAGAATACAGGCCAACAGGCGTGGCCCATACAAACATCTCATGTCACACTCCTCTTTCCTGTCTGGAATGTTGATGCTCAGGTGACCCGGGAAGCTTCCATCACTTTGGGGTGCTATAGGACTGCAGGGAGCAGAGCCTCCCAACCCATCTCTGAATGGTTTTCCCATAAATGAGAAATAAACTGCTATTTTATTAAGAACTGAGATTTTAGCTTTTCTGTCACTGTAGCAGCGTCACCTTAAATGCCATCCTCAACCATTCTAGGAGACTTCTTCACAGCAACTTCTGCTATGGATTTCAGACTGAGAACCTACAGGGAAGAGACTGTCCAACAGTCCATAATAACTAAATCCTTCTTTTGAAAGATTAGCACTTAAAAACACTCTTCCTGATTTTCTCCCAATGAACTTACTCATTAGACTTATTTATTTATCTGGGATTGCTTTCAGAGCTAGTCCTGTAGATACTGAATGCAATCTTCATAAAAAAGTTCTAATTTGGAAAGAGGAAATGGGAAGTGTTTTTGAAAGAGGAAATGGAAAACTCCCTGACACTGTCTAGCTGAATCATCTTGATTATGTCTCCTTTCCTGAAACTTGGCCTTGATCTGTGAAATAATCGCATTAAATAGATCTTCACTTCCCTTTGAGTTCAGGAAGGTGAAATTTGATTTTCACCTATTAGCTCAGGAAAAAAAAAAGAATATAAAACATGATATTAAAAAGTGTAAAATAAGACTCTGTTAAATATAATATAATATATATAAATCCATGTCAATATCCATATCAAGTTGAAATGAGGAGATTAAAGATTAGATTTATGCCTATATGACAAAGAAAGGTGGTATTTCATTCACTTACACTCACAAAATTCAGAATTCTTCATAAGGGTCATTTAAGCTTGTTCATCCCATACCCCCTCTTCCCCTTCTAGCCTCTAAAAATTGAATTCCTTCTACCACAGCTCCACCCAGTGGACATTTGGCTGCTGCTTGAATTCCTCTAGTGACAGGGAAGTCATTACACGCCAGGAAAGCAACATATTACCTCTGAGCAGCTGGGTTTCCACTCTTGAATATTAAGAAGTGGATTTAACCCAGGTGCGGTGGCGCACACCTGTAATCCTAGCACTTTGGGAGGCTGAGACAGGAGAATCGCAAGTTCAAAGCCAGCCTCAGCAATGGCGAGGCGCTAAGCAACTCAGTGAGACCCTGTCTCTACATAAAACACAAAATCGGGCTGGGGATGTGGCTTAGTGGTCGAGTACCCCTGAATTCAATCCCCGGTACCAAAAAAAAAAAAAAAAAAAAGAAGTGGATTTAATAATGCCAGAAAATAATTTGACGACAGGCCTACATGTTCTTATGCACACACACATTAGCACAGTAGACACCAAAGCTGCATGAAGAGATGTGCAAACACTGTACAGCATACATTCATATGTGCTGTAGAGCCTGTGTACATGGAACCTATTCAGATTCACTGATACATTTATCATACAACATCCCTTGCTAATCATTTTGACTAAAACAGGATATGAAAATCTTTTGTTCCCTGTTTATAATAAGGATAAGGTAATTTCCTATGGCTCTAAGAGTTGCAGTGTAAGTTTTTATCTAATGAATCTTGTAAAAAGAGATAAAAATAGTTTTTCATGGCAGCATTGATTATAGTGCTGACTGGTCCCCATACCCTTAGAGTATAAGGTTTCCTCTAGATAGGCCATAGCTGGTCTGAGGGGAAGTTCAGGTAGAATGTGGCTTCTTGCAACAACCTGCTTTTTCTCCCTCCATGCAATGACTTAAATCCATGCTTATCCCTATTTCTGGAACACTATCATTTCAAATCAGCATCAAGTGTGCATGTCTAAGGTCACAGGCTGCACCCTTACTAGCTAAAATGGCTAAATAATGAAATATTTAGAAACCACCCTGGAACTGAATGACAATCAGTACACAACCATTCCTGAGTCAGGTAGGGCAGAGATCCTTTCCTCAAATTACAGTTAGGAAGACCCAGGGTCAGTGCGATTAGCAATAAGCCCCAATCCCACAGTTTTTAGGTGGCAAAATTGACTACTCCTGGAATCACTGCAGAGCTGCCTACTGAATATTCATTATTAGCCCATTGCTTTATACAACATGACCTTGTGTCTACTCTGAAACATGGGATTTCATGGTAGGTGTGGGCATGAGGCTCAGCTCTGACAAATGAGAAGAAAGTTGGAGTTCCTAGGGGGAGGATGTTTCTTCCTGAGCAAACAGACCAAAGTCTGGCAACCACAGGACTCTTGTCCCTTTTATCTGGAAAGTAGGTATGATGCTTGATGATCTAGCAGCCAGAACCATAGAAAACACAACCACAACAGTAAGACCTAATGTAAAGTAGGTCCTTACATTGAGCTAGATGTTTCTAAGCACTTTCTGTAGATAAACTCATTTAAATCTCACAGAAATGATTATTCAAACATCTGAAAACTGAGGCATAGAAAGGTGAAGTTACTCATCCAAGGTGATAAAGGCAGGATTTGAAGCCTAGCATGTGGGGTCCAGGGCTGTGTGAAGGATAGCAGAGGAGAAACTGAGCCCGTTATACAGACCCTAATTCTCTTACATTCAAAACCCAAATGTCTTACTTTTTTAAGCCACTGTGGCAGGGGCTTTCTTACAACTGATTGAAGTCCTGGCTTCTACTGGGTGTGTTGTGATACACAGGGTTATGCTCTAGGCTGGGTTCCAGGTGAGCTTGGTTCAAGTTCAAGGTCTGTCACGTAACTAACTGTATAACATTGAGAAAGTTGTGTCCATGATTTGGGTTCAATATCCTCATCTTTGAAAGGAGAGAACTAAATAGGCTCTCTTTCTAGGTCTTTGAAAGTCCATTCTTCTGGGATTCTTCAGATTTCTCAGGCTGCCATTCCATATTCTCTGATGTGTTAATTGCTACATGAAAGGACAGACAGAAGTAACACTTGCTGCATTCAAAGTCTCTGTGCGGTGACAGCAAATGGCAGAGCTGCCTCTGAAACTGACCAATCCTGCCCTTGTCTTCCACCACCCTGCTGGTCATCAGTCTGTTAAAGTCACTTGAGAAACCAACACCTATTATACTTAATTCCATTACAGACTAGCCTGCCTTATAGTCTTATTTTCTCATCATTTCACCTAAAATTATCCACAGGCACATGTATGTTTATTTCATTCCATTCAAATGCTTTGCAAAGCCCTGTTATCAGCAATAGCAAGAATTAGCAAGTGGAGTGAAGAGAAGGCAATTTTGTCATGCCAACTAATCATAGTAACTTAGTTTTTCTCTTACTGGATCATTCCTGAGAGATGATAGTGTTAATATAAATCACCAGGGTAGCTTTGGTCTGAGGAATCATTTGCATTAACAAAATATCAACAGAAATTATAAGAAGAAAATCTCAAGCTCATACACACCAATAAGTTCTGTTGATAGCACAACAGAAGGTACAGATATGGAATGATACAACAGCTCTCTTATTTACGACTTCTCAGTAGGAGTAAAAGTCATGAATAGTTTTCTGATCAGCTTTAAGGACATATAAAATCAGAGACCAAGTGAGCCAGATTGAAGCTTGCAGATCACCTAGTCCAGAGGTTCTCAGCTTTTGACCTACATTAGAATCACTCAGAGGGCTTTAAAAACTCAGTGCTGTCTTCATCCAAGACACTTATGTCAGACTGTCTGTGGTGGCACGTAGGCATTAGTGTGTTTTAATGTTCCCAGGCAACTCTATGTGCAGCTAAGGCTGAGAACCACTAATCTCAGAGAGATTCCTTTCTTTGTTTTGCTGAGAGACTGAGGATTGACCAGGGAAGTGACTGCTTGAAGTGTCAAACTCACCATCAAGCTCAGGTCTGTTGATTCCTGCAATCTTTTCTCTCTACCATGCCTGAGCCACATCATGTTCTGGGGATGCAAGTGGCTACCACAGTCAACTCTAAAACCAGTAGGGAATTGCATTTACAGGAGTAGGGAAGGAGTTTTGACTGAAGTGTTTTGAGAATCAACTTGAAGCTCTGCATCCTCATTTTGAAGAATGACAGGTTCTTTCTCCCAGTGCCTGAGGAATGCTCAGGCACTGGGAGAAAGAACCTGTTCTGCTGCAGGGTGTGGAAGGCCTGCTGTGGGCAGGGAGCTGGACAGTTAGAGGAAGGGAGAAGGACAGAGCAAACTACATTTCCTGTAGTTTGGGGGTGATGTTAACACTTTAGAGATGAGCTTATTTAGTTCCTAATCTCAGGCTGTTAAGCTGAGATGCTAGAAATAATACTCCTGGCTACTAAAATATTCCAATAATTCTACAGAGATTGATCAATAGCTGTTTCTACAAAATAGTTAATTGCCCTCCTCTCTCCTCTCCCTGCCCCCTTGTCGTTTATTTCGTGCCTCGCGTGGGTTTGCTCGACGAGTTGGGGTCCCGCAGGACGAGGGGACCAAGGAATGGGGTCCCATGGGACGAGCTCTGGGGTCCCGGAGGACGAGGTCTGATATCTTACCAGCACCAGGATAAGTGCAGTCAATTCAGCTACTTGGACAGAATCAGAATGCCTTTGGACAAATTGATCATTTGTTACATTAGATCCCATTACAATGTATCCAAGATGATGAGTGTTAGCATCTGTAAACACACAAGGGGCCATAGGAATGGGTTTGCTTGAGGGAAAAGCATGAGTAGTCAGTCACTGTTAAAGGAAGATCTTGTAGGGTCTGCGGTAGTTTAGAAGGAGGGAGATGGGAAGACAGTGACCCAGGAAATCCCTCCATCATTATCTGGAAGTCTAAAGAAGTTTGTAGGAGGAAGGTGATTTGTTCCTGATGAAAGGGTACAACCATGATGTTAGGTTCCTTATTAAAGATGGATCTAGCTTGTTCTCTGAGTCTTACCGCTAAGGCTATAATTTGTGAGCTAAGACTGGTGATTTTATGGCAGGAGCTCCAGGGAAGATGTGACCATAATAAAGGTCCATCACATTGCCAAAGGATACCTAAGGGTAATTTCAAGGTGGAAAGTAGTATGGCTGACAGAGGAACAGCAGGGTCACAGGCAGAGGAAGTAAGGTAGGGAGGAGGAGGAGTAACTGCACCAGGAGCTGAAGGAAGGGCAGGGTAAATACAAGGAGTGTCAGAGGCAGGGAAATTTCCATGAAGAGGGTGCTCACAGGAAGTCGAAGACAAAGGATCAGGGCTATGTGATTGATGTTGTGGGGGTGCTTTAAGGGTTGCCTCATTGAGGACTAAGGAGAGGAGATTTCCTATGGTGAAGGAGTGGAGACAAGAAACTTTAAAGTGAAAGTAATAGTAA
>PVHX01024286.1:0-24283 GCA_004024805.1 Geosciurus inauris
GAGGAGGAGGAGGAGGAGACCACCACCACCACCACCACCAGGTAATGTGGCAAAGAACGATGATGGGAAATTGAAAACTTGGGCAAGAACTGATCATGCATAGTCAATGGTCATAAAACCCTTCTTGTGCTTTTTTCTTTTTCTAAGAGATACAGATCTCCCTATGTTGCCCAGGCTGGTCTCAAACTTCTGAACACAAGTGATCCTCCTGCCACAGACTCCTGAGTAACTACACATTTTCAACTTATAAATTGTTTGGACTGGACCTTGAGGGGGATAGAGAGTCACTCAGGGTTTAAAGCCAGGCAGTGACTAGGTCACTTCTGTGTTAGAGCATGCTTCTCAAACTTTAATGTGTATTTATTGCAATCACCTTGTTAAAATGCAAATTGTGATTACCTGTGTCTGGAAACATCCTCAGATTCTGCATGTTAAAAAGTTCCCTGGGGGCTGGGGTTGTGGCTCAGTGGTAGAGCACTTGTCTTGCATGTGTGAGACACTGAGTTCGATTCTCAGCACCACATATAAATAAATGAATAAAATAAAGGTCCATCAACAACTAAAAAAATTAATAAAAAAAAAAAAAGTTCCCTGGTAGCCAGGCACGGTGGCACAGGCCTGTAATCCTAGCACTTTGGGAGGCTGAGACAGGAGAATTGCGAGTTCAAAGCCAGCCTCAGCAATGGCGAGGCGCTAAGCAACTCAGTGAGACCCTGTCTCTACATAAAAAAAAAAAAATACAAAATAGGGCTGGGGATGCGGCTCAGTGGTGAGTACCCCTGAGTTCAATCCTCAGTACCAAAAAAAAAAAGTTCCCTGGTGAGGCTGGTACTACTGCCTCTCAGACCACACCTGGGATTGTGAGGTTTGAGACAGTGGTATCAAATGTGTCCACTCACATCAGCAGGGGCAGAACATTTTTCTTTGCTGAGTCTGACCCTTGGCAGCTGTGGCTCTTCACATTTATTTAGCATTTACATTTGAGAAGCTGTTTATTGCAAATTTGTTCCCTGTCCAGCAAAGTGCCAGGTAAGGAAGAGTTGAGGGCGGAGGCCTCGGGGAAGTCAAAAACAAGACAAAGCGTTTGGTGTCATATAACAAGGTGCAGCTTTCTCTGAGCTGCCTGCAGCCAGACCTGTCATAAACATGCCAAATGAGACCTGTCTCAGCGGTGTCCCTGGGGCCCCACTGCTTCTCCAGCTCCATCCAGAGATGAGCCCGTTTATCCCTAACTGTTGTCTCTGGCCTCTAAATCAATTCCCTATCTGATTCAAAACTCCAGTCTTCCCTTTTCCTTCTCCCAATTCTGGGCAAGGTCCATCTGTAAAACCGGAGGTTGTGAACTATAATGGCATTAGGAGCGCAGGCTTTGAAGTCACACTGCTTGGGTTCACCCTTATGAGTTGGGTGACTTTGGGCAAGTAGTTTAGCTTCTTCAAGCTTCAGTTTTTTCATCTATAAATTGGGGATAATAACTTGGCCTGTATCTTGGGGCTGTGATAAGAATCTGACGTGACAAAGCATACAGTTCAAAAGTCTTTGAAACATCCGAACATCCAATGATTGTTATCTATTGGTTTTATAAATGTGAAAAGCGATGTGTATCAAATCTTATCAAAGCCCTTTGAAAACCCATATTTACATCTATGGCGTTTTCTCCTTGTGTCATCCCTTCCCTGACGCTGGGGAGGCTGAAGGAAGCTGTAGGCCTCAACACCGAGAGGCACTGCTGGATGAGGCAGCCTTCGGGAAACTCTTAGCCGGCAGGAGATTTCCACCTAGCAAAGCTGAGGCTCAGCGTTGGGGGGAGATGCTTTGCAAATCCCCTCCCACCTCACCTCAACCCCCATTCCCACTGTGTCTGCTCTATCCAGGGTCACCCAGGTTGCCCCCCCTCCAGCTGCAGTGAGAGGCAGCCTCAATCATTCATCTTAATGTCTCTATTAAACAGGGTTATGACCAGGAGGAGACAAGAAACAAGGTCTTTTAGAGTAAAAACACAGCTCCCAGGGCTGGGCCCCAGGGGACTCCTCCACAGCACTGCTACTTATTCCAGGGTTACTGCTGCTAGAGAAGACTGAGGTTCCACATCAGGTGGGATGATTCTGCCCTGAGTTCTCTCTCTTCTCCCTTCCCTCAGTTATTCTAAGGGCCTTCCTGAATGCTTTTATTTCCAACAAGAGGAGCAATGACTTGGCATTTGGCAGCAGCAGCCACAGGGACCTTGGGACAGTCCTTTTGTTAGGCCTGCACCCTGACTTGCTCATGGCCATCTCACTTGTTTTAGTTAGCTTTTTCATTGCTGTCACTAAAGGGTCTGACCAGGACAACTGTAGAAAAGGAAATGTTTATTTAGGGGCTTACAATTTCAGAGGTCTTAGTCCATAGGCAGCTGGTTCCATTCCTTGGGGCTCAAGGTGAGGCTAAACATTATGGTGGAAGAGTATGGTGGAGGGAAGCCACTCACATGATGATCAGAAAGCAGAGAGAGACTCCACTCATCAGATACAAAATTTATACCCCGAGGCCACTTCCCAGGGATCCACCTCCTCTAGCCACACCCTACCTTGCCTTCAGTTACCACTCACTTAATCCCTATCAAGGGATTGATTCACTGATTTGGTTACGGCTGTTATGATCCAATCAATCTCCTCTAAACCCCTTGCATTGTCTCACACTTGAGCTTTTGGGGGACACCTCACATTCAAATCATAACACACCTCTTCCCAGCAGTGTGGAGGCAGATACAGCCTTGGCAACTGGGCTTGGGCTCCAGAGGGCCTCAGTGTCTACTCAGAGCCTAGGGGTAGCAGGAGTATTTCTTATTGTAGAAAGAGTCAATGAGAAATCCTAAGAAGACCACACCATAAGTCCCCATCATTCATAGTAGAGAAAGTCTTGGGCCACCAGTGGAGTCAGCGTGTGCTTAGACCCAGACCTGGCGTCTAGGGTAATAGCTGTTGGCTCAAGTTTCCCAGTACTTATGGATGTTCACCTGCACCCCTATGTGGTGAGGTTTATGGGCTGAGGCTCCTGGAGAACCAGAATCAATAGGCAACAACCAGGAACACATTGGGAAATTCTCAAAGGAACCATGTACACAGACTTACCTTCAAAGGCATGGAAAGGGTCCCAAGAGAACTGCTCCCAAACGTCAGTAATGTCACTATAAGAACATGGTGGGACGTGGGACAATAGGGAGTGGAACATACAGAAGGACAGATACAGAAGGGAGGGACAGGGTACCCAACAAGTTTGCTGACCACAGTCCCATTAATCCTCAGGTAACTGACTTCTGTTTCCCTTGGTACTGCTGCCATCTCACTGGTCCTGGTCTCTCCCTCCATATCAACCTATCCTAACCATAACCAAGTCCACATGGGCTTTCCTGAGGGGAGCTGGCATGGAGGAAACACTCAGGCTGCAGAACCAGGCCAAATGGGCTCATATTCTAGCTCTACACCTTCTAAGCAAAGTGACCCTGGGCAAGTCATTGCTGCCTCCTGAGCTTCAGTTTCCTCAAGGTCTGAAGGATTGAATGAGTTTACATGAGTCAGCTTATTGCAGGACCTGGAACACAGCAGAAGGAGAGATGGAGTAGAGAAAAGAACTGGGAGTCTTAGTCCATTTTATGCATGGGAAGGACACTTGCAGGCCTAGACTAGAGGGGCATTTCCTTCTTTCCTTCCTATGACTGTGGGTGGGTGGAAGGGCCTTGACCAAGAAGGACTGTGAGAGGAGGGGGGCTGCGGGGAGAATGCCAGAGCAGCTGAGGGCAGCACAAAGTCAGAGTGAGTTAGCGCTGGTCCCAGGGGCTGCATGAGCAAGGCAGGCTTTTACACGGATATCCAGGGAACAAGAAATACCAGCAAGGAAGTTGCCCCATTAATAAATAAGGAGGTAGGAAATTAATGATGGTCTGAAAATGGCTGAGCTACTGAACTCGTTCTTTAAATCTGTCTTTAACAAGAAAAAATAAAGAAACGAGATTTGGCCAATTAGAAGGTAATGAAGACATTGTAGAAATAACACCTGACAAAAAGTCAGGGGCGGGGGAGGGGGGGAGCTGAATGAACATCCAATGGCCTTGACCTGCCTGGCCCCCAGAGACAGAAGGGTGCCAGTGGAGGGCACTCTTGCTTGTAAGCAGCAACAGTAGAGAATCATCCAGGGTCTGGGAAGGGATAGGAAAGGAACAAGGATGGGGATATTCCAATTTGGGCCTAATTATGTTTTCCAAGAGCCTGTTGTAAGCCAGGTGGGATGCTCCTCCAGCTTCTCCAATATTATCTCCGGTGAAGGCTGGGAATGAAGGTAAGGAATGGGGGATAAAAGGAAAGCCAAAATGAGGGCAGATGCAAGTGAGAAAGGGGGCACAGATGAGAGAAACAGCAGAAGGGCCCTGCTCAGAACTAAAAAAGCCTGGTCTCTGACGTATATGGGGTGGTCCCTTTTGGGGTGTTTAAACCAGAAAACAATAAAAAGAGAACAGGAGAGGAGACATGGGAGGGAAAGAGAAAGAAAGCAAGAGGAAGGGTCTGGGGTCTAGAGGAGAAGAAAACAAGGGAGAAGGAAAATCTAGAAGAAAGAAAATTAGTGTTTAGGATGGGTTTAGAAAAGGAACTGATGTGTAGAGTGAGAAGAAAGGGGCCATGATGCAAAGTACAGGAAAGGCCACACCGCCTGCCATGTTGACCTAACTCTGGTTCTCCCTTGAGGTCCAGGTGACCCACTCAGGGAGCAAAAGAACAGCTTCAGAGAGGCCTTGAAGAAGAAAGTAAGGGAGTAAGAATGCAGGTCCAATCTACCCACCCCTGCCTATATACAAATGAACCTGACCCTATGGCTAGGAAGGAGCCCTGTGCTCTCCTAACCCTCCCCATCCTTTCCCAGGCCAGGGTCCACAATCACCAGCAGCCCCTGGGTGCTGTCTTTGGGCTAGCCTACTGTTCAGGGAAGCAAAGGCCCACAGCTCCCCAGGGATAGAGGTTTTAGGATGCAATCTAAAGTGGCTGGGCTCTTATAACACTGACATTGCATGCATGGGGGGCACAGGGGTGCAGGCAATGAAACTGCAGGAGAAGGAGAGGGCAGCCAGTGATGAATAGGGGCAGCAGCACCTCGTTAGAGGGTGTGTGGAGAGGATGGCCACTGCAGGGATGAGCCAGGGGCCTGATTTATCATCTTCAGAGCTGATCTGAGCAAGAGGGGTTAAGTAGCAAGTTAATGAAATCCGCAGATGCTGCTAAATGGGGGAGAGCTGGGAGCACAGGGGCTGGCGGGGATACCAGGCAGGAGGCAGGTGGCAGGTTGGCCACTGAAGGAGATTCATCTGGAAAGGAGATCGACATATTCCAGCTGAGGGGAAATCCTGCCTTAGTCTGCATCCAATTTTGGCAAGCCAGGGAGAAAGAGGTTCGACAGCAGAGATGCAGAGGACCAAGGCCCCATCCCAAGGATGTCCTCAGTCAAATTTCACAGCCCCAATTCCAATGGGGCTTCCTCAAACACTGGGCAATCTTGAGCCCCAGAGACAAGGAGGTGAATGAGCCCAGGCCTCTGAATCTCTTCTCCTAGACTGAGTGGCCAAACAAGTAACTACAGTTCTCCATGATGAGCGCTGTTGAACAAAACAAAGGAGGGAGCAATTAATTCTGACAGGGGAGGGCAGAGAGGTCAGGATGACATTAAAGTGAGTCTTGAGAAATAAGGATTTTGCCAGGCAGAAAAGGGGAAAAGGGGATTCTGGGCAGAAGAAACAGCATGAGCTAAGGCCAGGAAAAGCTCAAGGGAAGCCCAGGGAAAGAGAGCCGACCTGGTGGGGATGCCTGTTCGGGGAAGGCAGTGGGCAAGGGGAAACCAGCCAAAAGCTGGAGGCCAGCCAAAGCAGCAGGTGCAGGTCCTACAGTGCACGGGTTGTGCATGACAGGAAAATGAGGCAGCCGAATCCTCGCCAAAGAGCTTCTTCTGCATGCCAGCTGCATGCTGTGCCTCCAACAGTGGACCAGGGCCTCGATTAGAGAGTTTCCATGAGGAGGAAAGGAAATCAACCCTGTGTAGGGTTTGGTGTAGGCCTGGCACATAGTAAGTGCTTACTAACTGTAAGTTATTGTGGTTGCTAATCTTCCCAGGATGAACTAAAAATACTGGGTGTTTGTTACGGTTTGGATGTGAGGTGTCCCCCAAAAGCTCATGTGTGAGACTGCAAGAAAGCTTGAGTTGAAATGATTGGGTTATGAGTGTTTTAATCTAATCAGTGCATTAATCCTCTGATAGGAATTAACTGGATGGTAACTACAGGTAGGTAGGGTATGGCTGGAGGAAGTGATCCCAGAAGGGCGTGCTTTTGGTTATACATTTTGTTCTTGTTAAGAGAAGCTCTCTCTTTGTTTCCTGGTGCCATGTCCCCAGCTGCTTTCCTCTGCCACACTTGGACCCCCGAGGAATGGAACTGGCCTTCTATGGGCTGAGACCTCTGAAATCATGAGGCCCATAATAAACTTTTCCTTCTTTAATTGTTTTTGTCAGGTCTTTTGGTCACAGCTGTGAAAAAGCTACTAACACAGTGTTTAGTTTATTTGAGGCTCATGGTTTTAGAGGTCTTAGTCCATAATGAGCAATTCCATTGCTCTGGACCCAAGGTGAGGCAGCACATCATGGTGGAAGGGCCCAACAGAGGAAAGCTGCTCAGCTTATGGCAGAATCAGGAAGGAGAGAGGGGTAAGGTGCCTCAAGGAAGATGCACCCTTCTAGGACATACCCCCAGTGACCCAGCTCCTCAGCCATGCCCCACCTGCCTTGCAGTTATCACCTAGTCAGTCCATTCAAACTGGAATGGATTGATCAGGTCACAGCTCTCATAATCCAATCATTTCACCTGTGAATATTCCTGCATTAACAGCTTTTGGGGGATACCTCATATCCAAATATTAACACTGGGCCAGAAGTTTGCCTGAAGCTCCAAATGTACCTAGGGAATAGCAAGAGATTGAGAGGACAGGTGGTCACTTAATAAGTAGAAACTTGGGCCCATGAAGCAGAACATAATCAATAGCTCTAATAATGAGGCAGGTCAGGGTACTGCTGAGATATCAGGGACCAGCAACCTCTGAGAAGAGGAAGACTGATATATAGGCTTATATCAAAGGACCAGCCTATCCACACTTCTGCCCAGGCCCCACAGGGGCAGCTCTTGAAAGCAGGAAAGATCAGTTTGCATCTTTTTTTTTTTTTTTATAGCTTTATTTTATTTTTACGTGGTGCTGAGGATCGAACCCAGTGCCTCCCGCGTGCTAGGCAAGCACGCTGCTACTGCGCCACAACCCCAGCCCTCAGTTTGCATCTTAAGGCTCTATGATCAAGCCACTGTATCCTTCCAGCCCTCAGCTATCCTAGGCAGGCAAATATATCCTTCCCTAGAGAGGCCTTCCCTTCACTACTCAGAATCTGAGCAGCAACCCTTCCTTTGTAGGAAAACCTACCCCAAGGGAAGTGGCAAGGGTTAAGTGGCGAGGCGTACTTCTTTTTATTCTATATCAACTAAGTACGTAGTGCATGTTTGTTGAATGAAGAACTGAATTAACAAATAAAAATCCTGAAGCTCTTTAGCATAGCACAGCATAGTCACAGTCAAAAAAGTCTTCCCAACTCCCCATTATGTACACAATTCTTTCCTCCTCCTAATTCATGGCATCTGGCTTAAAGAAAATGGATAATAATAATAATAATAATAATAATAATAATAATAATAGTGTGGCTACTTAAAGAATAGGCCAGTCGGGCCGGGCGCAGTGGCGCACACCTATAATCCCAGCACTTTGGGAGGCTGAGACAGGAGAATTGCAAGTTCAAAGCCAGCCTCAGCAACAGCAAGGCACTAAGCAACTCAGTGAGACCCTGTCTCTAAATAAAACACAAAAAATAGGGCTGGGGATGTGGCTCAGTGGTCAAGTACCCCGAGTTCAATCTTCAGTACCAAAAAAAAAAAAAGAATAGGCCAGTTGGGCATGGTGGGATGTGCCAGAAATCCCAGTGACTCAGGATGAGGCAAAAGGGTCACACGTTCAAAGCTAGCCTCAGCAACTCAGCAAAATCCTAAGCAACTTAGTGAGACACTAAAATAAAAATAAAAAGGGCGGGGGATGTTGTTCAATAGTTAAGTGCCCCTGGATTCAATCTCTGGTATGAAAAAAGAAAAAAGGAAGAGAGAGAGAGAGAGAGAGAGAGGAAGGAAGGAAGGAAGGAAGGAAGAGAGGGAGGGAGGGAAGGAAGAAAAGACTTGGAGTTAGACAGTTCTGGGACTCAGACTTTATTCCATTACTTATAACTTCATGCTCCTAAAGAAGTTTCAGTTTCCTCCTCTGTAAAATGGGCACAATAATAATACCCATGTAATAGATCATGTGGATTAAATTAATGATACATGTGAAAGGCTTTTATCAGTGCTTGGCACAGAGAGTAAAGATTATACAGATTGAGCATGAAATTAATTTCAATAAAATTAAAACAGAAAGCATCTTAAGTCTCCCTCCACTGTATCCTTTCAAACCTTCTCTGTGGGCTTGTATTTTCTCCCTGCCCCTTCATGATTTTTAAGGCAGATTCTTTAACTTTATTTGGTAATTAAAAATTAGGTTTTGGGGCTGGGGTTATGGCGCAGTGGTAGCGTGCTCGCCTAGCATGCAGGAGGCACTGGGTTCGATCCTCAGCACCACATAAAAATAAAATAAAGATATTGTGTCCACCTACAACTAAAAAATAAATATTTTTTTAAAAATTAGGTTTTGAGGACTGGGGATATAGCTCTGTTGGTAGAGTGCTTGCACAAGGCCCTGGGTTTAATCCCCAGCACCAGGGATTGAACTCAGAGGTACTCAACCACTGAGCCACATCTCCAGCCATATTTTGTGTTTTATTTAGAAACAGGGTCTCACTGAGTTGCTTAGCACCTTAATGTTGCTAAGGCTGGCTTTGAACTCATGATTCTCCTGTCTCAGCCTCCCAAAGTGCTGAGATTAGAGGCGTGCACTACATGTGCATCCTACACACAGGATAGCACCCCTGCAACAAAGAATTGTCCAGTCTAAAATGTCTTTGGTGCCAATGTGGAGAAACTGTTCTGGGATACAATAGGCACTTTAAATCAAAGACCTTTATATGGACATGTGTCCCCAGCGGGTGCCTAGAAACTAAGATGTGAGAATGTCCCCATTTACATTTTTTTTTTTTGGTAGCAGGGATTGAACTCAGGGGCACTTGACCACTGACCAAAGTGCTAGGATTGCAGCCATGCGCCACCGTACCCGGCTCCCATTTACTTTTAGTCCTAGTGATCCTTTTTTTTTTTTTTTTAATATTTTTTAGTTGTAGGTGAACACAGTATCTTTATTGATTTATTTTTATGTGGTGCTGAGGATCAAACCCAGTGCCTCACACATCCAAGGCAAGCACTCTACCGCTGAGTCATAATCCCAGCCCAGTCATCCACTTTTGAAAGATGTAAAACTTTGGACTTCACACATTTAGAGGATCTGTTTTCCAAGGGGGAAACATTTTGTTGGGAGACACATCCAGAGTCCCACTGATCCATATGATATGGCTGCTGCCTGGATTCTTCATGCCAAGGGACAAACAGGCAAGAAGAAAAGTCACCATACTTTGGCAGAGGCTTATTGTGTAGAGGGCTGCCTCTGAACAATAAGGGCACTCAGGTGTGATCCATTTAATATTTGGGCATCTATTGGCACACCCTTTCTATTTGATGATATATGGACAAGTGCAGCAACCTCAGACTGAGAGGCCAAGGTGACTAATTTGAAGTCCTTAGAGGATGAAAGTCGAGGTCATGCCACAGGGTAAACTAACAAGACCAATAAATGTACTAGCTAAGGATAAGGAGAATCTTGAAATTTTAGTAGAAAAGGAATATAATGAGTGTAAGTTGTAGCCCCAAGACCAGCTGCAATAGTGGAATTCTGTAGTTCATTTTGTCAGCCTTCTTCTTTTAAATTTTCTTTAGGAAGAGAAGCCCACCAAAATCCTAGAGAAAATGCTCTCAGAACATTTGAAAAAGTGAATCCAAGTGATACATGGTGTAAATTGCAGTGGATATTGTGATCTGATGCTTAGATCCACTTCAGAAATGAAGGACTTGTTCCTCCAGTTGCTGGGAGTGCTGCTTGTAGGTAACAATTAATGGGTATTCATTAATTGTTAGCATTGTTGGGAGATTGCTGCAGCTAAAGAAAAACTTCTTTTGACCAGGTCCTATCTCCTCCCTCCACATCCAATGACTGATCAAGAGTAGTATACACAGGGCCAGGTGGGGTGGCACTCTCCTGTAATCCCAGCAGCTCGGGAGGCTGAGGCATGTGACTCTGTGGTTAAGCACCTTTGAGTTTAATCCCCAGTACAAAAAAAAAAAAAAAAAAAGGTAGTATACAAAGATCCAGTCCCCTTGCCCCAATTCCAGAGCTCTCCGCTGCAGAGTTCTCTTTTGGATCGTTTGGGGCCTTTGGTAGGACTGTATCACACACAGCTCAGCTGTTCCCTTTGCACCAATCCTGCTCCCCTCTCCCCTTCTGCTAGTGTTGATTCCCAGAACACTCTCTAATAACCATCCTATGTGCTAATCTTTTCCTCAGAAACTTCTTCCTGGGGAACACAATCTATGATAGTCAATAAACAAAATAAAATCATTGCTATGATCTGGATATTTGTGTCCCCCCCCACCACCAAAATTCATATGTTGAAACAATTCCTAGTGTGAGGACATTGGAGATGGAGATGGGGTCTTTAGGAGGTTATTAGGTCATGAAGGTACTAAGAATGGGATTAGTGTCCTATAAAAGAGGTCCCAGAGAGATCTCTTGCCCCTTTTATCATGTGAGAACACAGCAAGATGATGCCTTTCCATCTATGAACTAAGAAATGGGTATTTATTAGATACTGAATCTTCCAGTGACTTGATACTGCATTTCTCGGTCTCCAAAACTGTGAAAAATTTCTGTTGCTCATGGGCCACCCCATCTATGGTGTTTTGTTATAGTAGCCCAAATGGACTAAGACAATTTCTATACATGTTGAGCTTGCTTACATTCTAGTCAGGTAGATAGGCCAAAAACAATAAACATAATAAACAAGTAAATCATTAAGTATGTTGGATGGTGATAAGTCCTAATGTAAAAAAGAAAAGGTAGAGCAGGATAAGGAGATCAGTAGTGCCTAGGTGTAGGAGGTGGCAGAGAGGATGCAGTATTAAATCAGGCCTCATTGAAAAGATGATATATGAACAAAATTGAGGTGAGAGAGTTGAAGAAGTTGATATCTAGTGATAGTATGGATAAAGGGAATAGCAAGAACACAAATGCTGCCGGCGTGGTGGTGCAAGCCTGTAATCCCAGCACTCTGGGAGGCTGAGACAGGAGAATCCCGAGTTCAAACCCAGCCTCAGCAACAGCAAGGCACTAAGCAACTCAGTGAGACCTAACCCTGAGTTCAAGCCCTCCCTGATTCTCTCTGGTTAGATTGGGAGCCTCTTCTGTGCCCTCATGGCTTCATGGACTTCCTGTTGTAATTGCCTAGACCCTGTCTCTAAATAAAACACAAAATAGGGCTGAGGATGTGGCTCAGTGGTTGAGTATGCCTGGGTTCAGTCCTGGGTAGCAAAAAAACCAAAAACAAAACCCACAAATGCTAAGGCACCAGCCATTGTGTTTCAGGACCACGTGGGAGGCCAGTGAGGCTACAGCAGCACGCTTTAGCAGCACTGTAGCCTCACCGTATTCACCAAAATCAAAATAAATAGAGATTGGAGAAGGAATGTAGGGACGGAGCAGTCGGATTATATAGCCACTGTGGGCCATTTTAAGGGTGATGGCTTTTGCTTTGAGTAAAATAGGAACTGTATCTTGCTTCCAGGAAGCCCTCCCTGATTCTCTCTGGTTAGATTGGGAGCCTCTTCTGTGCCCTCACAGCTTCATGGGCTTCCTGTTGTAATCGCCATATTATCTGTTTCTGTTACCTATTTAATTTTTTGTGAACTCCATGAGGATACACCAAGATTGTCTTCATAATAGGGGAACATTGTGAGGATAGATATAGGAATGAGGAATCTAAGACATAGCCACACAGTGAGACTTCACAGAGACCATCACAAACATTGGTAACTGAATATTGTTTAGGATATAGCCAATTCTAGAAATTAGGTTATTTCATTGCTGCCTTTAAATTGGGCATTATTGATCTCCACTCTTAGGTTTCACCATTATAATCACTTAGTATTCTGTTCTTGCTTCCACAGTATCTAACACTTCCATGGACTCCTGGCCAAGCCAATAGATTGGCTGCCTTTAGGTCAGGTATCCATCCCAGACCCAGTTAGCTATAGCCAGGGTGGTAATGCCTTTCACCTATGCCTAAGGGTTCCTTATCTTGGCAGTGAGCTGTAGATTTGGCAGTTAATCAGGGGATAGTAGATTCCTCTTTGGTACAGCTTAGTACAGTGATTGGCAAATAGGAGATATCAATCAATCAATCCATCTTATAAAAGTCTACTCCTCCAGGTTTGGGGCTATAACTCAGTGGTAGAGTGCTTGCCTAACATGTGTGAGGCACTGGGTTTGATCCTCAGCATCACATATAAATAATAAATGAATAAAATAAAGATCCATCAACAACTAAAAAATTAAAAAAAAAAAAGTCTACTCCTCCCAAGAGTCCAGAACAGTGAGTGTCTGGCACAGAACAGACAATAATAATTAATTTTGGAATAGAAAGCTGGTGTATCCAGCAACATAGCACTGAAGGAAGCAGTGGTTATGCATATGGACTCTGGGCAAAAACTGCTTGAGTTCAAATTCCAGCTCTGCTACCTAGCAACCACATGACCTTAAGCAAGCTACTTAACCTATCAGAAACTTAGTTTTTGCCTCAGTAAAACGAGGCCATAAATGATCCCAAGGCCATAGGAGTTTTGTGTGTATTAAATGAGACACTATACATAAAGAAATTTTCTACAGTCCCTGGTACATGGTGATGCCTCAATAGTTAGTGATGTTATTTTCCTCTGTGAAACTCATGCAAATAGGTGTGGAGCTCTATGCCAAATATTTGTCTGGAAGACAGAAGTCACATCTCAACCTCGACTGAGTGAGGGAAGGTCCTACTGTGTAAGAGAACTTCCTAGGTACACAGTGATTCTGAGACAGTCAGGGTCATTGTCAACTAGCTGGACCCTCTTTCTTCCCTGTGCTGGAGTTTATGGGTTGTCCAGACAATCACTGCCAACTTAGCAAAGAAAGGTCCTACAAAGGGTATACCCTAGGAATATTTCCAGGTCAGTAATCAATGTGTTTGTTGTTGGGCAAGCAGCATATCCTCCAGCTCCTGAAGTGAGAGGATCTCCAGGCAGAGTATGTGAGAGAGACAGAGAACACATTGACCATAATCAAGGATTCTGCAAGTTATAATTCAGTATGTATATCTTAATATATCCAGTATGGAGAAGCCATTTGTTCACCAACTCTGTGCACACAGGGATCAGTGAGAAGGTCAAGATGGAGACATGAGCCAGGTGTGGTGGCACATGCCTGTAATCCCAGCACTCTGGGAGGCTGAGACAGGAGAATTGTGAGTTCAAAGCCAGCCTCAGCAATGGCGAGGCACTAAGGAACTCAATGAGACCTTGTCTCTAAATAAAACACAAAAATAGGGCTGGGGATGTGGCTCAGTGGTTGAGTACCCCTGAGTTCAATCCTCGTTACCAAAAAAGAAAAAAAAGATGGAGACATGTCTGTTCATTTGTGTGAAAGCAGACACAAATGAGGCTGGAGGCTTATTTTGGTGCAAGAGCAAGGCCTATCCTTAGGCCCTCTTGAGCCCCTCTCCAGGTCAGTAGAACAATAGAACCAAGGGCAGAAAGTGAGGCTTTGCTTTGGGACCTACTCAAAAAGAAAGGGTTTCTGGTAAAGGACACAATGAGACAATGTGTGAAAAGGAATGAGTGTGGCTGCCTTGGCTTGGAGTATATTGAGGCTGCTCCCTTGGAGTATATTGAGGTGATGGGAAAGGAGAAGGAATAGTAGAAGCAAAGGGAAGATGGTGTCCCTGCTACAAATCCAGCCCTCAGCAGACAGGGCAAAGAACACAAAGATGCCATGATAGTCTGATCTGTGGGCAGGAGCCTAAAGAGCTTCCCTTCAGGGCTTTCTGGAACAATATGTCTGGGCCTCTGGCTCCATTACCACAAAGCCTCCCACTCTGATTGCCAGCCTAAGGAGCACCAAATGGCAGCACCTGGTGCTAGAGGCACTCTTGTCAAGACAGAAGTATTTATTCAGAAGTCCAATTTTCTCTTTCCTAATTAGGCTGTGAATTTCCTTTGGGGAAATGGCAGTGTCTCAGGTACCGCCAGGGGGCACTAGGGCCTCTAGGCACCAGGGGCCAAGAAAAGTGAAATCCCCAAGCTTAGAGGCCCCAGTCCAGGTGCTGCGTCCCCTGCACAGCTCCCTCTAGCAAGGACTTAGTGCAGCAGACCAGGGAGACTCTTGCTGGCTTATCTAAGGAGAAATGAGAGGACTGGGCCAAAGAGCCCTATTTCCGTCCAGCCCTACACTACCTACCATAAAATTAAATGATCACAATGAGTACATTAATTACCTGACACAAATGCTTTAACATAACAAAATTATTAGCCATTCTAGATTTAGTGTTTGTACAGCACTTTATATTTGCAAGGGCGTTGCAATAACTTACCCTGCTGAGGGTGCGTTTCAAGCCCTGAATGACATCCTAAAGGGTCTCCTCTGGCCAGCCAGCTGTCTGGCCCCTACCACAGCTGGTCCCTTGCCCTTCTTGCCTGCACTGACTGCTTTTCTTCTGTTCCGGCTGCCACCTGACATTTCCTCCTGGAAGCCCCCTCACCTAAAGTTTTTTTTTTTTTTTTTTTTTTTTTTACCTCAGAGAACCATGGGCCCAGGTTATCTACCCAGTACTGCATCAGAATTCAAGGGCTCAAGGGCAACAGCCCTGGGTGGGGCAGGTCTTGGTTCCTAGTAAGGCTCTCCCTTCTTTGACTGAATGTGACTCCAAGTATGGACACATGATGGATTCTGTACATAGAAGGAGCTCCAGATTTGGGGTCTACTGCTGCTCAAAGTCCACAGGAATTGACTGTATGTCCTGTTGAAACACTCACAGAATGTTCACTGAGCCCACATCAGAGCAAGTCCTGGCCCCTTGGGGAGCATGGCATTGAGGAGGGTCACCCTTGTGCTGAGTCCATTCCAGACTATATGGGATAGCATAGGAAACCTCACTAGTAAAACGTGTTGCAGTTGGCTTGGGTGTGAAATCTGCTTCCTGGGCAGACAGATCAAAAGCTCAGTTGATGGATGTCTGTATACCCAGCTCTCCTTGCTTGCTTTCATCTTCTTTCCAGAAAGAGGAGTAAACATTCAGCTAGCGAGCACTGCAGGTGTTCCCTAAGGAGTGTGAAGGAATATCATTGAAAGCAGACAAGACCACCAATGAAGGTGGCCATGGGGATCCCAAAGGCCTCAAAGAGGATCAAAATGAAGGGCATTTGCTGCTGCAGTTCCAGAATTTCTACATAGGCAGGTCTTTGGGCCACAGTAATTTGGTTGGCAGGCAGCTGGGGAGGGTTACCTTGAAGCTGCATTTGTATAGCTTGTATGATACAGATCCATAACATTTCCCAACATGCTTTTAGTCATACTTTATGATAATTGAGGAAGCATCAATTTTCTATAAAAAGTTTATCATGGCACACAGTGTAGTGATTAAAAGCAAAACTCTGGAGGAGGATTGCTTGAGTTCAGATGCTAGCTTTACCATTAATCAGTTGGGTGACCAAAGGCAAGGACTTTAGCTTCTCTGTCACTCAGTTTTTCATCTATAAAACATGGTCCTGGGCGTGATGGGGAATGCCTAGAATCCCAGCCACTTAGGAGGCTGAGGCAGGAGGATTGCAAGTTCAAGTCCCCAGCAACTTAGTGAGGCCAAGGTAATTCAGCAAGACCCTGTCTCAAAATAAAAAATAAAAAGGGCTGGGGATGCTGCTCACTGGTTATGTGTCCCTGGCTTCAATCCTCAGTACCCAGTCCTCCAAAAGATGTGGATAACTAGTGTGCGTGGACAAGTATGTAACAAAAAAATCCCATCGATATATACAACAATAATGCACCAATTTAAAAAAAAAAGATGTGGATGGCTACAGTATCTAACACAAACTTAACTCTTAATGAGAATTAAGTCAATTAACCTCTATAAAGCATTTAGCATATAGTAAGTATTCACTAAGGGTTAGCTACTCTTCATTGGGAGAAAGATGGAAGGGTCTGGGGACTGCCTATGGAAACCACACTGCACATTTGGGAGTAAATTCCTGTCATTCAAAGTGAGGGAGATGGGGAGAGGGCTTCACAATTTAGGCTAGGAGTGATGTATATGATATGGTATTGAGATTCCTGGTGAAGTCCAGAGAATTCTACTTCCAAAGGGGTCATAGAGTAAGGGTCAAGTTCCAGGTGATCAAAGACCCTCAGCCTTTTGGTGTACATCGAGTTGGAGATGGAAATCCTCCAACACCTCATTGGACTGGGCCAGATGTTATACCTGAGAGTAGAAGGGAACATGGTTTCTCTTGCTTTTCTAGGCACAGTCTGGGGCATCTCTGGAAAGAGGTTCAGGAGACTGGTGGGAAGGGTGAGGTGTCAGCATGGAGGGTGGGCAGCCCTGCACTCATGCACTTACTCAGAGGTCTCAGCAGTACTCTCTTGGGTCAGGATACCAACCTGTGGAAGAATCAGCTGGCCCTGGGCTGGTGAGGCTAGCCTCCCCCTGCTCCTACTTCCCTACATGCTCTCAGCCTCTAAGAAGCTCCAAACAATGACCACACCAGGGGAGGGAACATCTAGATTCCTGGCCATGATGCAAAGGGGTAATGGAGCAGAAATGAGTCAGACATGTGAAAAAAACTGGCCCCTGGCTTGGTTTTGGTAAACTCCAGGCCCCACAGGCTTCCCATGCAGTGAGACAAAAGGGGGCTCTTCCAAAGTTCCCTGAAACCCTCTTCCACCAACAAGTTCATTTGAGATCTGTCTCATGATGGCTACCAGGAATAATGAGCAGAGCTGAGTTTTAAGGTTTTGCTATGACTCTTCGAGGCCTTGGGGCCTTAAAACCAAGAATAGGCTGGGATTGTGGCTCAGCGGTAGAGCGCTTGCCTCGCATGCGTGGGGCCCTGGGTTCGATCCTCAGCACCACATACAAAGCAAATAAAATAAAGACATTGTGTCCATCTACAACTAAAAAAACAATAAAAATTTAAAAAAAAATTAAAAAAAAACCCAAGAATAGTCACTCAGAGTCCCCAGCTCCCCACCCTACTCCAGACTCAGCTCCCCTATTATACCAGTGAGCATGTGTAGGATGTGCCCAGCCAAGAGTGAACATGCTTATTCCTTGGAACAGCACTTCTAGAAAGACTTCTGGATTAAGAATTAGGAACCCAACTAGAAGACATCTCACCACGTTACTTGAGGCAATCCTCCAATCTAGAGATCTTCAAAGATGATACCTTGGATCAGAAAAAAATACCACAACTATAATTTATACGTGTTTCCTAATGTGGAAAAGAAGAAATTGGATTTACTGCATTTAATATGTATTTGAGACAAGCACAAATTACCTTATTTGGTATTTCATTCAGTCACCTGTCATGTAGGAGACATGACACATCCTGAAGGGAGATTGGGATATAAGAAAATTCAAACTTTCCAACTAAAGGTTTGGTAGTTGGATCTGCTGAAACAAACTGACAATAGATTAATGGGGTAAAAACATAAAAATTTATATGTGTGTACACACACACACACACACACACGCATTCATGCACTGGAACCATACAAAATATGAAACTCAAAGAATAGCCAGATGGTTGAGGCTTAAATGCTCTCTTCACAGTGGGGAGTGAAGTGAGAAGGCTGTAGGCAATTTTATAGGGGTGACAAATGATTTTTTAGGGGGAAAGAATGAGCCCAGAGAATAGATGGTGGCCTGAGACAAAGTTCCTCTGAGCTCTGGATGTGGTTGTTGATTTTCATTCTTCTCCTCTGTGATATAAATTTATTCTCCACTGGTTAATGAATTTCAGTTAGATTTTTTTTGTTTTTTTGTTTTTTGGTACTAGGAATTGAACTCAGAGGTACTCGACCACTGAGTCACATCCCCAGCTCTATTTTGTGTTTTATGTAGAGACAGTCTCACTGAGTTGCTTAGCGCCTCGCGGTTGCTGAGGCTGGCTTTGAACTCGCGATTCTCCTGTCTCAGCCTCCCAAAGTGCTGGGATTACAGGTGTGAGCCACCGCGCCTGGCTCAGTTAGACGTTTTGTTTTTTTTGTTGTTTGTTTGTTTTTTTTTTTTAATATTTTTTTTAGTTGTAGATGGACACGATGTTTTTATTTTATTGCTTTGTATGTGGTGCTGAGGATCGAACCCAGGGCCTCACGCATGCGAGGCAAGCGCTCTACCGCTGAGCCACAATCCCAGCCCTCAGACGTTTTGAATGCAGCTGTATTCCTCTTGGTGGATTTGGTCTTCACGTAGGTAAGGCAGAAGCCCTTCCCTGTACTTGGTACTCCCTAGGGTATCTAGGTTTAAAGTCCAAAGTATTTTAGAGTCATTTTTTCTTTCTTTTTTTATTTTTTTGTGGTGCTGGCAATTGAACCCAGTGCCTTGTGCATGCTAGGGAAGCACTCAACCAACTGAGCTATATCCCCAGCCCCTGGAGTCATTTTTCCTGAGCCCCCAGAAGACCTTAGCAACATAAGGGTTGGCAGTGTTTATGACACATTGCAGTTAACATGTGCCCAAGGAATTGATTTGCTGATTATAGTAGCTAGAGAGTTTTTTTTCTGTCTGTTTGTTTGTTTTTTGGTTACTAGGGATTGAACCCAAAGGTGCTTTACCACTGAACTACATCTGCAGTTCTGCTTTTAAGTTGCTTAGGGTCTTGCTAAGTTGCAGAGGCTGGCTTTGAACCTGTGATCCTCCTGCCTCAGCCTCCCAAGTCGCTGGGATCATAGGCATGTACCACTGTGCCCCACTAGAAACTACTATTTTAAACCATCTATCCATTCGTCAGATGGTTTAAAAAGATTCCTGCAACAAAACATGACTTGAGAATAATACAAAAAAAATGTAAGTACAGGCAATCACTTTCACTTCTAACAGGAGCGCCTAGTCAGATTACCAGATAAAAACAATTACAAGCTAATTAAATCTGATAAGAAGTCAGCAAAATCTTTTTTAAATTATTAAAAAGGATATTTAAAGTATGGGTTTATGAACATTATAATAAATTCTTCCTGCGTATATAATTTACCCTAAGATATTAACCAATGGTGGTAATTGATAAACAAATATATATACATGGAGGGAATGTGTGATTTATTTCTTTTACTGATGCATATGCATGATCAATAGTTTAGCTTTAGCTTGGGTTTTATCATCATAAGATTAGCATAATTTTTGTTTTTCTGATAAAACTTCATTTCTCTTAATTTGTGATATTATTTAGTGTCTGGGATGTCATTTTTTATCTGTGAAAACTGGAAACTTTTAAAAGTTTCTTAAAACTCTCTGAACTGGACACAGTGACATGCACCTGTAGTCCCAGCTACTAGGGAGACTGAAGGGGAATCCCTTGAGCCTGAGAGGTTGAGACTGTCCTGGGCAACATAGGGAGACACCGTATCTGAAAACAAACAAACAAAAAACTCTGAACCTTTGTCTCTGGATCATTATAGGGTCATTAAAAGGATTATATAAACATGTTTAAATATCTTCCATATCATGGGCTGTCAATAAATAGTTGTTATTACAAAGAAAGATACTAAGACAAATTAGTAGGATTAATAAATTAATGGGATAAACGACAGTTTGCACAATTTATAAGTCCCCGAAAGTGCCAATTCACTTGAAAATTGCTATGCTCATTGGAATTAACCACCCAAACATTTCACCAAACAACTCCATGCCAGGCCAAAGGCTAAGTGCTAAGGGGAGAAGTGAATTTTTTGTTGTTTTTGTTGGGGTACCAAGGATTGAACTCAGGGGCACTCAACTACTGAGCCACATCCCCAGCCCTATTTTGTGTTTTATGTAGAGACAGGGTCTCACTGAGTTGCTTAGCACCTCGCTGTTGCAGAGGCTGGCTTTGAACTTGAGATCCTCCTGCCTCAGCCTCCGGAGCCTCTGGGATTACAGGCATGTGCCACGAGAGAGGCGACTTTGCCATAGACCCTGCAGTCTAGAATTTGGAGCTGGCCTTGTCTAAATTTCTGTACACTTCCTGCCTCTTCTCCCATCCTTCATTGTACTCTTCTGTTTCATGGCTCCAACTTCCACTGCATTTGAATGACAAACCGGTCTTCCTTGTCACTTTCACCTTTCCGTTCCATGCCTACAAGCCTTCAGTAAGTGTACTATCAACTTTTCCTCCGTTATATACTATCTTGTGTTGTTCAGCATTTTTTTCTTCAAGTCAGTCTTGTCGTCCCACCGAACCTGTTGTACTTGGTTCTTAGAACTCAATAATAAGATTGTCCTGGAGGAAACTGAACTTAATCAACAGGTAATGAAAGGAACCCACTGTCTCCCAGGCCCTTGGGAGCTACTATTTGACTGCTAATCAGTGGTATTAACACGTCTAAGGACAGAAAGCTTCAGTATCTGTAATGCAATTTGGAATAGAGGAAAGCCATCATAATAGCCATTGCTATTAACTTGAAGGTCAACTTGGCTAAAAATAAAGTTCATGGGTTTCATTTGCTTCCCCTTAGAACCTTGAAGTTATTGTCCCATTGTTTTTCTGACTTCAAATTTTGCTTTACCTCTTTTACTCCAATGTCTTCATTTCTTGGGTAGTTTGATTTCCTCTTAAGTAACCCCCATCCCCAACCCTGCCCCAGGAAGGATTCATGTGTTCTTCTTTTTTTGGTACCAGAGATTGAACTCAGGGACACTCGACCACTGAGCCACATCCCCAGCCCTGTTTTGTGTTTTTATTTAAAGACCGAGTCTCACTGAGTTGCTTAGTGCCTACCTTTGCTGAAGCTGACTTTGAACTTGTGATTCTCCTGTCTCAGCCTCCCAAAGTGTTGGAATTATAGGCGTGTGCCACTGCATCCGGCTGGCTCATATGTTCTTTAACTTCCAAATTCTTGCTTGTTTGAGAAAGTCTTTGAGCAGATACAATATTCTTAGGCTCACTCTATTTCCCTAGAAACTCAGCCATCGAATGCCAATGTAGAGAAGTCTGAGACCAGCTTATTCATCCATCTTTTAAGTGATCTGATTTTTCTGCCTGGATGATTGAGGAATTGCTTCCTCATCCTAATGTTGAGCAACTTACCCAGGAGATATTTTGGTTTCCATTGCTCATCATAAGTTTTTCTTTTTTCTTGGAAAACAAATGAGAGAGGGAAATGTCAACGATAGCTCAGACTTTTGAATGGAATGTGCAAGTGATGCATTTACTTTTGAACATGCTAAGTTGAAGATACTTTGGAGCTAACCATTTGAAGATGTCAGGTAAGCAGTTAGGTTTATCTGTCTGGAAGTCCAACAACACAATGTAATATGAGGAACATATACATACTGATAGTGATTGAAGCCAGGGGAAGAGTTGAGTCACTTGAGGAAAGACTATTGAATAAAGAGAACTCTGAAAACCCCAATATATATAAAGGTTTAGTAGATGAGGAGGACGGAGGTAGCAGAAATGCCTGCAAAAGGGCTGCTAGAGAAGTAAGAGGAACTGGAAAAGTGTGGTATTTTAGAAGATGGAGAAAGAGTCTATTCAAGGAGGGTTGAGAATAATTTTAAAAGAGTAAATGAAATGATGAACCATGAACTCTAAGCTAAATAAATAGGGAAATGAAGACAGGAAGGGAGTAACAGAAGAAAGTGAAGGGGTCAAACTGATAAACTGATATTCAAATGAGAGGCAAGAATGGATGCAGTCAGATAAGCTTAATAAACATTTGGAAGGATAGGTGACTGAGGTCAGAGAGTAAACTATTTGAATTAGTGACTTTAGAAGTAGAGAAAAGAGATAGTTGGGTGTAATGGGGCTTGCCTGTAATTCCAGTGATTTGGGAGGCTGAGGCAGGAGGATTGCAAGTTCAGGGCTAGCCTCAGCAACTTAGTAAGACCCTGTATCAAAATAAAAAGTGGAAAGGACCTGAGATATATAGCTCAGTGGTAAAGTGCCCCTGAGTTCGAACCCCAGTAAAGCAAAAGAGGGGGACAGGGGAGAAAGAGAAAGTGGAGGAGTCTTAGGTCATAATGACAAGATCCTGGGAGTGACTCTAGGGGTAGGTGGTTGAGTAACATTGTGAGAGGACACTGGACATAAGGTGGGTCTTTCATGTGAACTTTGCTGTCACTTAGGATGATGGCAGGACTCAGTGCCAGAGAACACAGTATACCAAATGCTAGTGTTTTTTGTAAGCAACAAGGAGCAAAGGGGAGCTGGAGTACAGTGCCTGATCCAGGAGAGAGTAGCAGGGGTTCTTACAAAAGATGGAGAAGCAGTGGCCTCCACTTCTGACACTGCATGGCTGTGAGAATATGAGCAGACTTCCCTTGAGGGAGCTGTGGGGAAAGTAAGTGTAGACAGATCCAGGTTTAGATAAGACAGCGGGTAGAAGGGACATTAGGGAAGGGTTTGAAGGCATAGAGAGGGCTGGAATTCCAAAGGGCAGAGGGAAGGTTTTGGTAGGGAAGATGACAGGGCCTGGATTAAGTTTAAAGAAGTATGAAACATTTCAGGAATGACAATCCCATAGAGAACAAATGTGGGAAGAGAAAAAGTGTTTATATTTGGGGCTTTGATCTATGAAAATGGGAATGATCATTGGTGGGTTTTATTCCAAGTGACCCTTCGAGATGAGGGCTTAAAGAAAATCCTGCAAACATTTCTTTTCAGACATAGACATAGGAGATGCAGCAGAGGAAGGTTGTGTGGAGCAAAGAAGCTTGAAGTTCAAGGTTCTTTGAAGAGGGGGTGAATAGTGGCACTAACATCCTGTTTAATCAGAGGTTGGAGGTCTTGGTGTTTGAAGCTTAGGATGGGAGCCTCAGGAGTAGCCCAGGAATCTTGAGCTTAGATCTCCAGGTGCAGTTTTAGTTTAGAACTTCCTATTTCCATTGTAGCACAATTTTTATTTTCACTTTCCAGGTACAGAAATAATGCCTAAACTATTATTTCAAAATTATTTATCACAGGTAAAGTATTTGGTGGTGGGGGCCTGGGGATTGGCACTTGACCACTGAGCTACATCCCCAGCCTTATTTTACATTTTATTTAGAGCCAGGGTCTCACTGAGTTGTTTAGCACCTCACTTTTGCTGAGGCTGGCTTTGAACTCATGATCTCCCTGTCTCAGCCTCCCAAGCTGCTGGGATTACAGGTGAGTGCCATCACACCTGGTACATTATAGCAACTCTAAAACTGGATACTGCTGCTTTTTTGTTTGTTTGTTCATTCTGGGGATTGGACCCAGGGGCACTTTATCACTTTATTTTTAATTTTGAGACAGAGTTTTGCTAAATTGCTGAGACTGGCCTCAAACTTGTGTTCCTCCTGCCTCAGCCTCTCTAGTTGTCAGGATTATAGGTATGTGCCGCCGTTTGGAGTGCTTCTTATAATCCAAACTGTCTTTGACTTACTGAAATATAGTACTTTGTCATAGTACTTTGTTTTACTCCCTCATGCAACCTAGTTTAATTTCTGACACAGAGCAAACACTGAACAAATGTTTATTTATTGATTGACTAATAGATAAACTAAGAAGAGGTCACATAATTAGAATTGTGATTTAAATACAAACTTTAGCTTGACTTCTTGCACTTCCTCAAACTTTTAACCTCCATGAATCATTAGTCAATAAAATTTTAGATTATTATTGAAAAGGAGGACAGAAGCCAGGTGTGGTGGCACATGCCTGTAATCCCAGCAGCACAGGAGGCTGAGACAGGAGGACTGCAAATTCAAAGACAGCCTTAGCAACTTAGTGAGGACCTAAGCAACTTAGGGAGACCCTGTCTCAAAATAAAAAGGGTTGGGGATCTGGCTCAGTGGTAAAGTGCTACTGGGTTCAATATGTAGTACCAAAAAAAAAAAAAAAAAAAGGTGGAAAGGTTAAAGAAAATGCAATTATTTACTTACTTTTATGATTTTTTTAAAAATATTTTTT
>PVHX01024287.1:0-24265 GCA_004024805.1 Geosciurus inauris
ACCTGCCCACCCATCTGCTCACCTGTCCATCCACCCACCCACCCAATCACCCACCCACCTGCTCACCTGTCTGCCTGCCCACCCATCTGCTCACCTGTCCATCCACCCATCCACTCCCCCACTTCCTCGTTCTTGTTTGCTGTCTGCCATTTTCTGTGCTTCGACTTGCACTCAGTGACCCTCTATCCACCCACACTCCCTGCTGGGAGCCTGGCCAGCACTAAGAACATGAAGATAGTGGGGACACGGGCCTGGCCTCTGCCAAGGAAGAGGCCTGGGTGACCCTGCAAGGGGGAGGGCAGAGGGCAGGAGAGGAGAGGCCTCTGAGCCGGCTGGCTGTCTTCAGGGTGGGGCTGGGGCTGTGGTACAGGTGAGCAGGGTGTCCTCCTGAAGGCTCTCAGGTGGACACAACCAGCCTCAACGCTCTCCCCACTCTGGCCAGCAGCCTGGGGTGCAGGACGAGGTACTCACAGGCTCCCCCTTCTCTCCTTTCCTCCCGGGTCCTCCTTTCATGCCAAAGTCTCCTCGGCCTCCCTGTGACGGGACACACAGCCCAGAGAACGTCAGCCTCCACACCCTGTGAGACCTTCAGCAGTACGCTGGGGCCTCTGGGGCCTTTGTCAGGAAAAGCACGTCCCTGATTCAGGCCCATCGGGCAGCAACATTGGGTGTCCAGGCAAGCCCGACTTTTGGTTTGGAAGGGACAGATGTGGCAGCCACCACCACTCAAAGCTAAGTGGGCCCCGCATGGCTTGGCCTGGGGGCAGGGGTGTGACCACCAAGGCCCAAAGACCTGTGCAGTCTCCCAGCTGCGGTGGACGCAGACCACTGTGTTCCACCCAGGGAACAGAGAAACCCCACGGGCGGGGACCCCACGTACCTCAGGGCCACGCGGGCCGGGCTCGCCTTTTTCTCCCTGTGAAGTACACGAAGGTCAGACAGGTCGCCCAGCCAGAACCGAGGCCTGGCCCAGGAAGCTCCCTCCAGCGGGGCTCTCCCTCACAGGGCCGGTCAGACCCCAGGTGAGGCTCACCACCCTGGGCAAGGGCCGCCTGGCCCACTGTGCTCAGCCACAGGACCCTCAGTGCCAGGCCAGCCTGTGAGGCTGACCCCATCCTCCGACCTGTGCCCGCCTCCCGGCCCTGTCCCTCCACAAAGGCTACCTCTAGGGGACACTGGGAGCCCGCAGGGCCTTCCCAACCAGTCCAGCCCCTCCCGCAGGAGGCCCTGCCCCACACCAGCACTCACAGGTGTCCCCCGGGGGCCGGGGTAGCTGAATCCAGGCCTGCCAGGGTCTCCCTGGAGGAAGAGGCTGAGTCAGTCGGAAGGAACAGAGGATGGGTCAGGGTTCATGCCCAAGGGTGTGTACATGGACAAGGGGCACCACTGGGTCAGGCTCGCCCACCTCCTGGTAGGGGGCTGGAGGTGCCCAGCACACACACGTGGACCTGGCCCTTGGACCAGCTGGTGCCCGTGGCTGGCCCGCCCCCCAGGGCCCTGGCTTGGGAAGATAGGCCCTTTCCCACATTGGGGTCAAGGCTGGGGAGGGGGAGAAGAGCTGCCTTGCCCCCATACCCCCACGCCACACACGTCAGGCTGGGCTCACCCTAGCCAGCCTCACCCAGGCCTCCCGAGCCCTCCAGCCCCTCCTGTTGGGCCCTCCCGCCTCCCATGAGCAGCTGCTCTGAGCCCCTGTCCACCCTGCTAGGGGGGCTGCACCTTGGGGCCTGGCTGTCCTGAGTCTCCACGGGGCCCAGCATCACCAGGGTCTCCCCGAGATCCCTGAGGGCAGGAAAGAAATTGAGGGTTGGCACAGTCCTCGTGACAGATACTGACCTGCACCCGGGGTCATCTGATCCTACAGTCCAGCTCTGGCCAGACTACACTGTCCCCAGCTCCCTGTGTTGCCCTCGGGCATCCTGAGGGTCTGAGGCTGCTGGCTCCTCCTCTTCACATGTGGTCCAGGACCCAGGCCCACCATCCCGCCTGGGGGAGGGGTTGGGACAGTCCTTTCAGGACAGGAGGACACTGAGGCTGGGGTGGTGAGAGGCAGCCTAGCGGACAGCTCCAGGTCCCACTATCCCAGTGTGCCATGGGGATGGTAACTGGCAGGCAGCCTGTGCCACCCACAGGTGGGGACCCATTTGTCCTGCAGCAGAGAGAGGATAGGAGGTTGGAGGCAAAGCTGGCCATCTGAGCCGTGTGGGGGTGTCCTGAACTGACCTGCTTCCCAGGCTCCCCAAGGGCCCCCTGGGGGCCTCTGGGTCCAGGCAGTCCTCGGTCTCCCTGCGAGGAAGAGGATGAGCTCGAGACCCCACCTGTCTTGCAGAGGCAGGGCCTGGGGGCGGGGCCACTCGGGCCTGCGGCTCTGCAGAGGCCTGGCTTGGCCTGCAGGGCAGCCTGGACCACGGGCAGGTGGGGGAGGCAGGCTGGGTCCACACACAGCCCCTCCACAGGCAGGTCTCAGTGGCAGCTGGGACCAGGCACATGGCCGCCCCAGCCCCACGACCCCATGTACCTTGGCTCCTTTGTTGCCAACCTCTCCGGCCAGGCCCCGGGCCCCCTCGGGGCCAGGGTCCCCCTGTGGGAAGAGGAGCCAGTCAGGTCTCCATGGGGGACTCAGGTCTGGGTCCCCCCTGAGGCTCTGGTGGGGACATGTGGGTAGGGGTCAGAGGACACCCCTGGAGGGAAGGTGTCCAGTAGTGCACAGGGTGCTGTTGGAATAGTGGCGTCCTTCATCCTGCAGCCCCACTGACCACCAGCCTCACAGTCCCACTGAGGCCACAGGTAGTGTGGGTAGGGAGCCCCCCTGGCCTGAGAGGAAGCCCCTTCACCCACATCTTGAAGGGACTAGGAAGTTGTGGGTTTTGCCACTAGGCCAATTCTGCACTGCCCTCGAGAGCTGTGACAGCTACTGGGACAGGTGTGTCCACAGGGGGGACACTGGGCTGAGCAGTGCACAGCCCGAGCCACTGTGCATGGCAGCATGTGATGGGTGGTGCCCTGCTGGACCCCCACGGGGCAGACAGTGATGAGCCCACCTGTCACTCCTGCTTTCCCGGCCCCTTGAGGGTGGCCCTCAGCAGTTCTGTTCTCCTGGTGAGGATGGGTCGGTCCTCACCACCAGGGCTCATGGTCACAGCCAGTGCCCTCCAGCTCCTGCACACAGACGACTCACCTTCTCCCCCTTGGGGCCGTTGCTGCCAGGGCCGCCCTTGGTTCCGGGGTCTCCCCTGCGCCCCTGGAGAGAACAGGCATGTTGATGGGGGCAGTTCTGGGGCCCTGGGATGGACGCTTGCCAGCCACTGGGCCTGAGCTCTGCTCTCCCAGGAGGACACGGCTTGGGGGTCTGGGGACCCGAGTCTGGGGTTCCTTTCAGAAGGCACAGCAGGGACCCGCAGGCACCACCCCTTCATCCTGTTGCAGAGGACTTGTGGTCGAGGGTGGGGTGGGGGCTCCTGGCCGGGCTGGGGACTCACGGGCTCGCCTTTGGGTCCGCGGGGCCCAGGCCCACCCTTGGCTCCTTTCACGCCGGGACTTCCGGGGGCTCCGTTGTTGCCTTGGTAACCCTGCAGAGGGGAGGTGACATTCAGACCGCCTGGAACAGCTGGCCTGTCGCGGCTGGGGAATGGCCATGCCCGGCTGGTGTGTGCTGCACGGCGCCCCCGTCCCTCCGGCGTCCCTCCATGTTCAGGACAGCCTTGGGCCCTCCCGGAGCCCTGGCGGTGGAGGACAGGGGTCTGGCACACCCTCGGGGCACACTGGTCCTTCAGGCCCCTCCCCACGTGTGCGAGGACACAGGGTGCCGGCGTGGCTGTAGCTCACCTTGCTGCCTTTGTCTCCAGGGTCCCCTGGGGGCCCCCTGCGTCCTGGGCGGCCAGAGTCCCCCTGGAAGGGTTGGAGAGATCAGCCTCTGCCCCCAGCGTGAGGGCTCAGGGCACCGGGCACGCACCTCCCCCATGTCCCCGAGCACCCAGGGTGCCAGGCACGGGGCAGGCTGCCAGGGGAAGCTGAGTGGCAGCTGTGACCCGACAGGCGGCTGCTGCCTCTGGGGTAGGGGGATGTGCTCAGGGCAGCAGGTGAGCAACTGTGATGCCGTGGCCCTGCCTCCTGAAGGACTCATTCTGGGACAGACTCCTGCTGTGCTTCCTCCCCCAGGGACCCTGGGCTGGGCAGGGAGGCCCCAGGGACGGCCCACTGCTGCCACATGTGGCCGGGTGGCCTACCTTGGCACCTTGGTCTCCCCGCTCGCCCGGGCTTCCGGCTTCCCCTGGGTACCCGTCGGGGCCCTGAGAGAGAAGGGCAGGGTGTGTCCTGGGGCTCCTGCTGGCTGCTGCCCACAAGCTGGGCAAAGCCCCATTTTCAGGGTCTGCTGTGAGGCTCCGGGGTCAGTGAGACCCCTGCCCAGGAGGCAGGTCCTGACTGGCCAGTCAGCAGTGAGCACCAAACTCCACAGTGCAGGGCCTTGGGTGACAGGGCCTCTTGTCCTGGCCAAGGACCCCACACGCCTCCCCAGAGCTGGCAAGAAGCTCCCGCGGGTGCTGCCACTTGTGTCCCCACCCCTGGCCGAACCCTGGGCTGTGGCAGGGAGGGCAGAGAAGGAGGGCAGGAGGGCGTAGCAGGACCATGCCTGGCCCCTGGTCCCCAGAGCCGAGGTCAGTGAGAGGCTGCTGAGGCCCACGGAGCTGCCTACCCGGTTTCCAGGGTCTCCCTTGCAGCCAGGAGGCCCAATGCGGCCCAGCTTGCCCTGCAGGAGGGAGCACAAGTGTCAGGGGACTTGGGGTCTGGGGGGAGGTGCAGTGACCAAGCCACTCCACAGCACCAGGCTGTGCAGCTTTCTCAGGAGGCGCAGCTGTGAGGTGACCCCTCTGGGCATCATGCATCTTTTCTGTGGAGGCCGAGCCCCAGGAGGAGGCCAGGGGCACAGGTGTAGAATGCCTGCCTGCCCGGTGTATGTGTGCCCGTGTGAGCTCGTGTGTGCCCATGTGCCTGTGTGTGCCCGTGTGTGCCCGTGTGTGCCCGTGAGCCCGTGTGTGCCCGTGTGAGCCCATGTGTGCCCATGTGAGCCCCTGTGTGCCCGTGTGAGCCCCCGTGTGCCCATGTGAGCCCATGTGTGCCCGTGTGTGCCCCTGTGAGCCCGTGTGAGCCCCTGTGAGCCCCCGTGTGCCCATGGGCATGTGACCAGCCAGGGCAGCACCGAGCGCTGCTCTACCTTCTGCCCATCAGTCCCGTTCTTGCCGGCCAAGCCAGGAGCCCCCTGGAAAGGGAGGGAAAGGAGATCCATTAGCTCTGGTCCTTGTCCCCCTGAGCAGCATGGAGGTGGGCACCTGCCGCCCTGCCCAGCTCACCTTCCGTCCATCAGCTCCAAATTCACCCTGTGCAGGAGGAAGTGAGGGGTGAGTCTCCAGCTTCACAGACCCTGTGTCTCTGGGTGCAGGTCAGAGCCCTCGGGCCCCCGTGAGGACAGAAGTGCCCCTCCCCCAGAGCCCGTCTGCCCCCTGGAGGGACACGCAGGCTGCAGACAGGGTGCGGGATCTGGGGTCTGCGTGGGGCTGCTCGGCGGCAGCGCTTACCTTCTCTCCTTTGAAGCCTGGAACACCCTGAGGGCAGAGGGAGAGGATGGGGCGTTAGGAGAGGCAGGCGGGCTTGTGGGTGCTGGAGAGACCTGGGGAAGGCCGCGCGGAGCCCAGCAGCCAGGGCAGGGCGTGGCAGGCTGTGTCGGCATCTGGAAACCTGTGCAGACTCTGAACCCAGACTCAGCAGGGGAGGCTGGACGAGGGCTCAGGCCGGATGCTCAGTTCTGGGGTGACCTTCACTACAGAGGTGCTTCTGCTCCTTGGTGACAGGGCATGGGGGTGCTGGGCTGGAGACATGGGCGAGGGTGTGGGGCAGCCTTCCCAGAATCCGCCTGGTCCCCTGTGCCATCCCACCCCTGCCAACCCCAGCCCCGGGCAGGGCCCGGGGAACTCGCCTTGGGTCCTGGGAATCCAATGGGGCCCTCGATGCCTGGATCTCCCTGCGGAAGAACAACAGTGAGGCTTGGATGCAACCAGTCCTGGGTGGGGAGGGGCCGGCCAGGGCCAGGGGCGGGGCACTCACCTGTCGCCCCTTCTGTCCAGGCTCTCCTGGCTCGCCCATGCTGCCCTTGGCACCCTAGGGGTGGACAGGGAGGGTGAGCTGAGGCGTGCTGGGGAGTGGCCAGTGCCTCAGCAAAGGGGCATGTGAAGCACTGGTCCCCACCCGAGTGGAGACACTTTAGGGTCAGCTGCCCAGGGGTCCTGACAATATCAGACCAGGGTTTGTTTTGACCCTCTTTTCTGAGCCCTGATGGACAACTTTCCAAGAAGCCACACCTCAAAACCAGGCCAGAGCAGCCTAGTGGGCAGGCCTTCCCGTACCCGGGGCTTCGATTCTCCACCAAGGCCTGTGTGGCATTCACAGCAAGTCAATTCCTCTTGAATTACTAAAGGGTAGGACGGAGCAGGACTCTGAGTGACTAGACACTTCGGAGCTTCAGAAGACCATACAGCGGTTATGTTCCCTTGGAATCAAAACTGAATCACATAGGGGCTGGGATCGTGGCTCAGTGGCAGAGCGCTTGCCTGGCATGTGCAAGGCACTGGGTTCGAGTCTCAGCATCACATATAAATAAATAAATAAAGATCCATCAACAACTAATAAAAAAATTTAAAAAATTGAATCACATGGCATAGAACTTATTAACGGCATCTAGTCATCAATATGCTTCCAACATCAGGCAAAGAGCAGAGAGGAGAGAATCAGGGGCCAAAGACAGGTGGGGAGGAAGACAGGTGGGGAGGAAGACCAGAGAGCAAGGGGCGGTGGCTCCCGGAGCCACACAGCTATGCTTGCTTAGATCCCTTGGCTCCCACCCACCAGGACTGGCCACCACCCCTGGGTGGCCAAGGCTGCCCTAAGTGGCAAATTCATTCCTGGCTGGGGCAAGTGGGCATTCCGGTAGCACTGGGAGGAGCCAGAGCAGGAGGAGGAGGAGTGTGGCCTGTGGCCTGGAGGTGACCCTGGACGTGTGTCATTGGACACCTCTTGTCACCTTGCTATGTAACAGTGTCCCCTGTGAGTCACCTTGGATGCCCCTTCTCATCCTGTTGAAGTTCCCTCAGCCTTTCTATGCCTTTCGCCAGACGGGAGCTGCCGGCTTCACTCTGGTGGCGAGGCTTGAGGATCTTACCCTACGCCTCTGCTGTGGGAGCCCAGCCAACGGCTGGCAGCAGACTCCTGGCCTGCCACTCCATGAGCCACCGTGGGTCCTCTCTGCCAACAAGCCACCCTGCTGGCAGTCACGCGCTTCCCGTTTTGTTCTGATACATATGAAGATCTGTGTGCAGTTTGCTGAGGCCCGATCTGTCGAGTAAGCTTGCTCACTTGCACACGTATTTTTAACAGCATATCTTAATGATTTTTAAGCAGCTCCTACTTTTCTCAAAACGCCATTCAACAGGAAGTGGCCCAAATCCTTATTTTAGTTTTCCCAAGTTGGAAGTGCTGAGCCTGTCCACAGCACGGCTGGCCTCCAGAGTGGAGTTCAGAGGCTGGGGGCTTCCTGCAGGCTGGCCCCATGGGCCATGGGGGAAGCTCACCTTCTGTCCGCGGTAGCCCTTGGGGCCGGGAGGCCCAGGGATCTCCAGACAGCTCACTTTGTAGCACTGGAATGAGAAGATGGGGGACAGTGGGTCAGGCAGATGAGACAAACTGCCTGGGATGCTCAGAGGAGCTCCCAAAGCAACCGCGGGGACGCCTGGGCCAGGATGAAGGGACACATCACTGGGGGGTGATGGTTGGCTTCCAGAGATGCCTTCCAGGCAAGTGTTGGAAAAGCGAGCCTGAGTTCAGCATGAGGGCAGTGGCACTGAAGAGCAGTGGGCACTGGCTGGGCATCATGTTCCGGGGACAGGTGGTGACCTCAGGTGCCTGCTCCCCTTTCCTGGGAGCCGGAGCTGAGCCACACAGACATGGGGGGATGTACAGACACTGGCAGCTGCAGGCCCCAGCTAGACACTGCTGCCCGCCCCCTCCTGACCTGGCGGGTGGCTTGGGCTCCCAGTCCGGGCTGGACACAGCCGGCCAGCCGGAGGGCAGGACTGTCAGCACCCCTATGCCGACTGCACTCGGTCCATGCCTAACACAGACTCGGGGGCGCTGAAACAGCCTGGCTGGGCCTGGAGTCCTCGGGTGTCAGGTGTCTGTGGCCCACATAGAAGCGCGTGGCGCCCCCTGCCCCCTCTGCTCCAGCCCCCAAGGTCGGGAGCGCAGGTGTAGTCCTCTCTGCTGGGTTCGCAGCCTCAGAGGCCCAGAGAACACGTGGCCCAGGCTGGCAGGGCTGGAAGCACTACCCACCTCTCCATAGGCTTCATGTTTCTGCAGAAAAGAGAGAAAGACCTGCTTAGCCGCAGCCTTGGGGTGCGTGCCGAGCCCGAGTCTGCACTGCAGACCGAGGACTCAGGCCTGTGGGGCCTCCCCTCCCTCAGGGTCCTCACGCACAGAGGGGTAAACTGAGGCCTGCCCGCGGCGGCACCAGCAGGGCTCAGGGCCCTGGGCCTGGCCAGCCCGGCACCGCTCACCATGACCTTGATGATGCGGTTGATGGTGTCCTGGTCGATCTCGGTGGAGTCGGGCCGCATGGTGGCGTAGTTGCTCCGGTAGAGCTCGTAGGGGGTGCTGGCGATGTCTCGCAGGCCCTGCTCATTCAGGTTCTTGTTGGGGGCCACGGCGAACAGCCGGATGCCCTCCTCGCGGGCCCGCTCGGCCTGCAGCTTGATGCCTCCACAGGGGCTGCCGGTGACGTGGCCGTCGGTGATGACCACAGCGAAGTTGACCACGCCCCGGCCCACGTGCTGCCGGATCTCCTGGGTCATGTTGGCCAGCGCGCAGTCGGTGAAGGTGCCCCGGCGGAAGGAGTGGATGTTCTGCAGGCTCTTGGTGAAGGAGGCCCGGTCGCTGCCTGGTGGGCTGAACACCTCCACCTGGTCCGAGAAGTGCAGGCCGCCGTAGCGCCAGCTCAGCGCCACCTGGTCCAGGTAGAACTCGTTCTGCAGCTGGCTGATGAACTGCGGCACGAACTGCTGCATGTGGTAGAGCAGGCTGTCCGTGGGGGACTGCATGGCCACGCTCTCCGAGGTGTCCAGCACGAAGTACACGTTGACCGGGCAGTCGGCCTTCTCTGGGGGTGGGGGCCCGTCAGGCCAGCTGGCGAAGGCTGCCCGGCCCCCAGAGCCTGTGCTCACCACCCATGCCCCAGGGCCCGGCCGCCCCTCGTACCTGGGCAGTTGTTGTTCCGCTCAGAGGTGGAGATGTCTGGCGAGAGGGCCTCCTGCTGCTGGGCACAGAGGACCCCCAGGAGCCCCCCGAGCAGGAGCGTGGAGAAGGGGCCCCAGAACATCGTGGCAGTGGTCGTGGGCCCTGAGGTCCTGCAACAGGAGAAGGGCCGTGCAGATGGTGCCCAACCCATGGTCACAGCCCTGCCATGCTGGATGCACACCACTGGTCAGCACCTCATGGGACGGGGCCTGCTCCTGGCCCACATGGGTGCCCGGGCCTGGGCTGGGCAGCTGTGCCTCCCCCACTGCTTGTGGGGCTATAGACCTTCAGGGGGCACATCTGGGCTCAGCTTCGGGTGGGACCTGGATGTTGGAGACCCTTCTCTGCCCTCTGGAGCCGAGCACATAGGTAGACAGGTCTGAGTAAGCAGAACCAACACCCTAGAGACCAGTACCCCTGACCGCACACTCCAGGGGCTGCACTGGACGAAGGAGGCATGTGGAGGACGCTCGCTTCACTCGGGACAGTTCCCAGCCCCACATGTGACCCTGGCGTCCCTTTGCCTCTGGCCTGGTCCCCAGCTTAGGTGGCACTGCAGTCTGCTCTCTGGGTGCCTGACAGCTGGGGTCCTGATGAAAGGCTGCCTGGGGTCCTGCAGCTTGGCCTGAACGTGGGATCCCAGAGCACACGGGCTGAGCAGGCACGGGACTCTGAGCCAAGTGCTAGCTCAAGGCGCTGCAGAGAGGCCTGTTCTCCACCTGACGTCCACCAAGTTTGTCAGAGGCTGTGATGGTGAGGGGCCAAGCAGCCGAGCCCCAGGGGCCTTGTGTTACTCCTCCCTCCATGTGGATGGGATGCCCCAGGCCCCTGCAGCGCCATACAAGCACCCCCACACCCTGCTGCGTTGGAGGTGAGGGGTGGGGACACAGTGAGGCGGTCACCAGCTTGTCCAGGTGCCTGCAGCCCTGGGCCCCTCCCAGCAGGCTGGGGACTCCGCCCCATGGGAGACCTCCGGAGAAGGGGCACAGGCGTGGTTAAGAGATGTGGGGGTCCTGGAGCCCATCCCAACTCAAATCCTGGGGAGCTGCTGAGGCTGGAGAGGCACCCCGGGTTGGTTTTTAAACGACTCTCAAAGGCTGCGAGCAGACTTGGCACTGAAGATGGCTGAATCAGGGAACTGGAGAGCGGGCGATCCCCGAGCTCAGGGGAGGGTGCAGGGGGCAGAGGGCCCAGGACAGAGCCTGGCATGAGCGGGAGGAAGGGAAGCCGGTGGGTGGCTGCAGGGGAGGCGACAGGTCCCGCCCTGGCTGCCCCAGGGCAGAGCCTCCTGCAGGGAGCCAGGGCCACTGCAGGACAGAGATCAGGACGGCAGAGACAGCCAGGCACGGGAGACGTCCGGGAGGACCCCGTGGCACTGAGCCACGGGGCCGAGTGGGTCCTGATGCCCTCGGGACTCTCGCGGCTGCCTGAGGGGCCAGCAGGACAGAGTGGACGAGGGCGCAGGCTCCGGGGCGGCCGTGGAAGGCACTCGGCCTGCTGTCTCTCGGGGCTGCCCGGCACACAGACGCGTGTGGAGACCTAGCTCTCCAGCAGGGAGCCCCAGGGGAGCCCTGGGAGCCCAGCCCTCAGCCAGACCACCAGCCCAGCCCCCATTCCCACCCGAAGAAACCGAGGGCCCAGCAGCTGCTGCTCTGCTTCCGCCAATAGCAATCAGCAGAAAACGCCATGGGCCACATTAGCCACGCTGGCCAAGGAACCACTGCACGCCAAGGAGAGGGCAGCGGGCGTCCAGGCTGAGGGAGAACGTCGGTTTTTTTCCCCCGAGGAACATATTGGAAAATACAAATCTGGCCCTTGGATAAGAAATTATCCAAGTACTTAAAGGGATATTAAGAAACTCAGTTATTTCTAACCCAGTTGGGTGTGGTGGAGCATGCCTGGGATCCTGGCATCGGGCTGCTGAGGCAGGAGGATTGCAAGTTTGAGGCCAGCCTGGGCAACTTAGGGAGACCCTGCCTCAAAATAAAAATAAAAAGTAAAAAGGCTGGGGGTGTGTAGCTCAGGGGTTAAGCACCCCTGGGTTCAGTCTCCAGTACAAAAAAAAAAATCGGTTATTTCTAACTGAATCTACGATTGGATGCAATTTTAGTTAAAATCCCCAAGAACAGCTCTTGCTTTCTTTGCTGGTGGGACAGCCAACAGACCCTGCCACTCTGCGCATGCGGAACGCAGCCCCGAGGGGACTCCGGCCGGCAGTGGACGGAGCAGGCAGGCCCCTCCAGGTGGGGATACAAAGGCCATGGCCTCCAAGTCCAGGGTGATCGCTGAGGGTGGCGCAGAAGCCTCTCTTAGAAAAACAGGGGACAACAGGAGGGACCTCCTGAGACCCGGACCCACAGGAGACCTGCCCCTCTCACCCATGAGGCCCTTGGAGCAGGGGCTCTCCCTGCCCAGGGAGGAGGAGCCAGGCCCACTGCAGGGGCCGCCCAGGTGCCGGCTGGTGGCTGAGGTCGGAGGCCAGGCAGTGGGGCTCCAGTCAGGATCCCCACATGCGTGTCCCGTCTCCCCACAGGGTGGCCGGCACCTCACTTCTGATGGTGTGGGTGGAGTTGGTGGGTACCCGCCTCCGGGCAGCTGTCCGGTCTTCCTGCAGCAGGAGCCCTCCTGAGGCCCTCCTGGTCTCCGGGCCTTTCCTGGTTGAAGTCCACTTTGCTCCCTGCTGCCATTTGCACAAATACCCGTCCCCACCCTTCTCTTCCACCCCGTTTGAGTCTCGACCTGAAGCGAGTCTCCTGAGTACAGTGCAGGGTTTGATTATGACTTTTAAAATGCAATGTGCCAATCTGTCTTTGGATTGGAGAGTTTCGTCCACTTCTGAAATCTGAACTGGTCACTGATAGAGGAGGGCTTCTGCACATGACTTGTTCTCTGCCTTACGGCCTTTTGTCCCTGATCTTCTGTGGTGTCGTCTTCCTTTGGGCTTAACTGATTTTGGTGGTGAAACATGTAGACCCCTGGCTCATTTCCTTCACATTGGTCTATTGCTTATTTCTCTGTGGTTGCCACGGGGATAAGTTAAAAGGCTGGATTTGTACCGGCTGAACTTCAGTCACATACAAATCTCGGCTTCTTTAACGGCTTTGTCCTCATCCCTTTCGATTATGATGTCACAAAAGTTCCCCTTCCTAGAGTCGTCCCTCGGTGTTGGAGGGACGTCCTGTGGACGCCTCACCTGTTGCTCAAGGCCTCGCCCAGGACGGTGCGTGCTCACCTGGAACCCGCGCCTCCGTCCTGCACTCTGAACCACCCCCAGTCTGGAACTCCGGCACTGGCACACAGCACACTCTGAACAGTCGCTGCCCTGTGCTGCCCGGGCGGTGACAGAGGGGAAGCCTGCCACAGTCACTAGAGACACAACTTTTTTCAAAGATTTTCAATCTGCTGTTGATTAAATATGTGGGTGTGGCACCCATGGGGGTGGACGCTGTGTATTGTGCAAAAACTACTCATGCTTTTAGTGTATTTGCTTCTTAAATTACTTAGCAAATCAAATGTGGAATTACAAACCAAGGTCGCAACACCGCCGTCCGAGCAGTGTTACTTTCGTTTAGCATCAGTCCTCAAGGCATGTGGAGAACTGCGCCAGAGGTCCGTGGCCTTCAGTTCCAGCCTTCACCACAGCCACGTCTTGACCTGCTGGGGTCCCGATGCCCATATGTGCGGGTCCCTGCGTAACATCCCCTCACCTCCTGCAGCGGGTCTGCTGGGGTGGACTGAAGTCTCCTAAATGCCCCTCACTCCAAGGACGCCATGCCGCCCATGGGCTTCGTGCTGATGGGGACTTTGGATGTGTCCACTCACTGCCGACTGGCCTCCGACCTGCGCTAGGAACCTGCTGGCGACACTCCGAGGGTCCTTCCTGTGTCAGGAGCCATCCTGTCCTGCTGCGGTAGAAATTCCCAGCCTTTCGAGTCTAGGTGCCATGTCTCCAGGCGGGTCTCGGAGTTTGTCCTGCTCGTGCTCGCTGAGTTCCCGGTGTTCAGTCGGGACGGTCCTCACACCGTGGTGCGTTCCCTCAGCCAGGCCTTCCTCGCTGTCGTGGCCCCTGCTCCCTCTTCCCACGGGACTTCTGCAGTGTGCGTGCGGATCCTCTGAGGGTTGGCACGGCTGCGGAGCCTGTTTCCTTCTCTGCAACCTGTCTTCTCTCTGTTCCGCAGACGCAGCAGTTTCCTTGTTCTATTTTCGAGGTCACTGATTCTTCCCTCTTTCTGCTGAGACCTGCCTTTGACCCTCCTGTGATTTCATTTTGTCGGCACTGCTCAGCTCCTGAGCTGCCTCTGGTCTCCTCTCAGGTTTCTGGGCTCTTCACTGATGCCTCCACTCTGTTCCTGCATGGTTTTCCATGTGTTCCTTCAACTCTTTTTTTTTTTTTTTTTTTAATATTTTTTTAGCTGTAGATGGACACAATGTCTTTATTTCATTGCTTTGTACATGGTGATGAGGATCGAACCCAGGGCCTCACGCATGCGAGGCAAGCGCTCTACCGCTGAGCCCCAGCCCCAGCCCCTTCCTTCAACTCTTTAGGAGAGCTGTTTTAAAGTCTTTGTCTAGTAGATCCGCCGTCAAGTCTGCACAGACACTTTCTGGGGTTTACGGCTTCCTTTGCGTGCCTGGCGATGCTTTGTTGATAGCTGGGCATTTGAATCCAGGAATGTGGCACCTGGACACTGGCTGGTCCCCTCCCGGCACTTGCGGCTTTTAACTTCTAAGGTCCCGGGAGTCACTTGGGTGGAGGTAGGAGGCTTGCTACGGCGAGGGCGCAGCGGGACAACAGCGGCCATGTCGGGAGGTGGGAAAGGTGGACATCCTAGAGAGTCCCGTCCAGCCCCACGGTGAGCAGTCAGAAACCAACAGCAGGAGACCAGAGAAATCACACGTGTGGAAACCAGATAACACTTGAACAGCCAGCATGTCAAAGAGGAACTTACAAGGGAAGTTAGGAAGCACCCAGAGCTACACGGAGCTGGAGGCCGTTCTGCCAGGACACACGGTGTGCTGGGGCTGGGCTAGCCTCACTGAGGCCCACGCTGGAGCCACGGCAAGGGCACAGCAAGGGCACCTGAGAGCACAGGCAGGACACAGTGAGGACGAGGGCAGAGACGCGAGACAACAGCAGGGACAGGCAGCTAGGCCGGGAGCTGGTTCTCGGAAAAAATCGGTAGAAGTTTGACACACAGTCAGCCTGATGCAGAGATGACCCAACTGTAGACTTGTGAATGAAAGTGGTGACGCCGGTGCCACTCACACGGAAGCAGAGGGGACTGCAGGGGAGCACCCAGAGCAGTTTATGCCAGCAACCTGGAAGGCCTAGAAGACATGGAGGGACTGTAGAAAAGTCAAAGCCACCAGAGCTGCAGCTTGAAGGGCAGAAGATCTGAACGGACCTAAAACTCGTAAGGGGGGGGGCTCTGTAGCCAAAGGTCTCCCAACAAGGGGAGCCTGGGCTGGAAGCCTCCCTGCATGTCCACCAGAGCCGGCGTCACCCCTGGCACTTCACAGGACCCGGAGGTGAGGGAAGGCTCCCGATGCACTGTGGCCGTGTCACGGGGCACCAAGCCTGCGGCACAGAGGGGCCTGCAGACCCCACTCCCAGGAGCCCTCTCACAATGCCCACAGAGTGCAGGCTGACTCCAGCCGCACATGGGAGGCCCCGCTCCACGCCCAGCCCAGAGGCAGCCTGGAATGGAAGGACGGCTCCAGAGTCACGCCCACACTGACCGGGAGGGTCAGGGACACGCACGCCATCTCAGCTGATGCAGAAAGGCCTACTCAGTTCCTCTCCTTGATTAAAAAACAACTCAACAAACTAAGAATAGAAGGAAACCACCTCAACGTGATAGAAGCCATATAAGAAACCCCTTCCCTGCAGGGTCAGGAATGGCCAGGACTGCCTTCCCCACTTCCCTTCACATGTTCCGAGAGTCCTCACCAGACTAATTGAGAAAACCAGCAAAAGAGGACCTTCAAATCAGAAAAATCCGAAAGAAAGAGGTGTATTGATCCGTCTGTTAATGCTGTGATCGTGCGTGTGTGTAGGAAACCCTGAGGATTCCACAGAAACACCACCATAGCTAATACCGATCCCACAAGCTGGCAAGATGGAGTCAATACAAGATCCGTTGCATTTCTGTACACTAACAACGAACAGCCCAAGAGAAATAGAAATCATTTTACAATCTCATTAAAAATAATAAAATATTTAGAGATCAAACTGGGAGGTAGAAGACTTGTACAATGAAAACCACAAAACATTTTCGAAAGGAATTGAAGAAGGCGTTAAGTAGAAGGGAAGATATTCTGTCGTGGATCAGAAGACCACACTGTTGAAAGGCATACTGCCCAAACCCACCTATGGGCTGACCGCATGCCTTATCAAAATCCCAGTGATCTGTTTCAGAAATAGAAAGCCACTGAAGCTGGAGTTGCTCCGACTCTCCTACAGCATGCTCTGTTTCTCTGCGGCTGGTATTGTGTCACCACTTTCATTCATGACTTAAGTAATTTGAGTCTAATTTTTTTCAGCTGGAATCCCAGAGACTCAGGAGGCTGAGGCAGGAGGATCACTAGTTCAAAGCCAGCCTCAGCAAGTTATCAAGGCCCCAAGGAACTTAGCAAGACCCTGTCTCAAAATAAAAATTAAAAATGGCTGGGGACGTAGCTCTGCCTCTGGGTCCAACCCCCGGTACCAAAAACAAACAAATAGACAAACAGCAAACCATCCTAGGAACCCAAGTAGCCAAAACCATCTTGAAAATGAACAGAGCTGGAGGACCCTCACTTCCTGACTTCAAAACTCACTACAAAGCCACAGCCATCAACACAGAGTGGGGAGGCAGAGACGAGTCACGCAGACCTGTGCAGTAGTAGACAGCCCAGAAATCAACGCTCTCAGGCAGGCGACGTAGTTTTAACAAGGGCGCCAAGACCGGCCAGTGGGGAGAGACTTCCCATCAACTGAGGAAACGACACCCACAGTTAGATCCTTACCTAACACTGCACACAAAAACCAGCTTGAAACAGGTCTGTGACTCGCATGGGACATGCCCCAAACCCTAAGACTCCCAGAAGAACACGTGGGCAGTAACCTCACAACCCTGGCTTTGGCAGTGACTGGTCGGGCCTGACAGGCAACAAAAGCAAAACCAGACCCAACTTCATGGAAATAAAATGTCTGCATCACAAGACGCCATCGAGAGAGCGTCCAGGGAATCCAGAGAACATGAGGCGGCACCACGATCTGTGCGGGGTCTTGTCCAGAACACGTGAACAACTCCCAGAACCCAACAAGACCGTGGGCTAAGGCCTTAAACAGACATTTCTAAGAAAAGGACACACAGATACACCGTGGCCAACAGGCGGGCGAGGAGCTCCTCAGCACCATGGTCATCAGCAAACGCAGACCAAACCCAGGGGACTGCCTCACGCCGGCCAGTGTGGCTTCCCAAAGACAAATCAGAGGAGGCACTGTCGGCAGCCGGAGCCTGAGCACACACAGCCAGCCAGTGGTCCAGCCAGCCCAGCCCTGGGGCCCTGGAGCACTGTAGGCTCAGGCTCAGCCGCTCCCTTCACGGCAGTGAGAGCCCAGAGCCGCCCAGCCGTCCAGCCACCGGTGGAGGGAGGCAGGAACCAGCCAAGCTCCACGGCACAGCCTCGTTTCAAAAAGGAAGGAAATGCGGGTGAACCTGAGGACTTCACATGAGTGATCAAGCCAGGCACGAAAGGACGATCAGCACGGGGTGCCACCACGGGGGGCAGAGTGTGTGGACAGGAAAGGGGGCGGGGCTGCGGGGACGCCCGTGTTGGGCTTCAGTTGGGGTGGCGCCCAGCACTAGGGATGGCGGTGACACTGCGAGCCGTGCACTGCAAGCGGTTAGCATGGTGAGGTGTATGCTTGTGTGCTTTACCACAATAAAGAAGGGCTGGGGCGGGGCTGGGGCTTCGTGACGGAGCGCTTGCCTGGCACATGTGGGGCACTGGGTTCGATCCTCAGCACCACATACAAATAAATAAAATAAAGGCATTGTGTCCATTACTGCTAAAAAAATTTTTTTAAAAAGATGATTGTGCATGTGTGCGCGTGTGTGTGTGCGCGTGCATGCATGTGTAGCTCCTTCAAATCAGCGGGAGTACTCTGGGGACAGGGGAGTCACAACCAGGACGACGAGGAATGCCAGTGGTCAGATAAGGCTGCACTGCATAAACCCGAGGACGTGCAAAGCAGGCCCACAGCCAGCTGCCTTTCCTCTCCCAGGGAGGGGCACGCAGGCAGGAGGAGCCCCCTCCACGTGGTCGCCAGGCCCTGCTCCACCTCTCCTGTGGGCCTCTGGCCAAGGGCTGGGAAGCCCGGACACTGTGCAGACCCTGCCAGGCCCCCCAGCCCCCAGCCCCCAGCCCACTGCAGCCTCTGCACAGGCTCCAGGCTCAGGCTGGGGAGGCCGACCATCTGGCTGGGCGTGGCTTCAGTCTCCAGGCCGCCCATGCAGAATGCACTGCCAACCCGGCCTGATCCCAGTGTGTCCTGAGGACGGGGACAGGCTCTCAGGCCTGCTCTGAGCAGCACCCCATGGCCCCTGCTCTTCCAGGTGTGCCTACATCAGGGTCCCCTGGCTTTGTGTGAATGTGCAAAAGAGGCCCAGGAGGGCCCACTTACAGCCGTGGAGGCCGTGGAGGCTGTGTAGAAGGGAGGAGTCTAAATATTTGTGCTTTCTTAAAACAATCACAAGAGCTTCCCCCAGCCTTCTAACATGTTCTGCAGTGTGCACACAGCCTGTGCCTGGCCAGCAGCCCTGGGGGCAAGAAACATGGGGGCTTTTAAGCCGGCCTTGTTCTAACATGAGAAAATGGAGGCCCCTCTGGGAGGGGCCACTCCCTGTGCTGAGCCCTATGACTACCCCCAGCCCCTTCTAGGTGCGGGCCATCCCTCTCCACCCTGGACTCTGGGAGGTGCCCCTGAGGCCCCCTGCTGCCACGGCCCCCAGATGGCCCCTAAGAGACCTGAGGTGGTCTCTGCACAGAGCCGTCTGCGTCCCAGGGGCAGCCGACGCCCAGTGCCTGGGACCGGAACCCAGCTCATCAGATGCTCATGGTAGGCCAGGTGAAGGGAGACTGGACTCCTCCTGGACGCTGCCTTTCTTGCCTCCCCCAGGGCCTGCAACAGCTTCCCACCCCCCACTCACTTCAGCAGTGTGGTGGGGGGCTCACTTTCCAAGACCCACACCCCCTGCACAGGGACACACTGCCGGTGCTCGGCCCCTCCAGTCTGCCCTGGGAAACCTGGTGTCACTCTTGCGCAGGGGCCCTGGACCCAGGACCACACCCTGTGCCCCCGCAAGGCAGCCTGCGCTTTCTCAAGGAGCCCCAGCTGCCTGCCTCCTCTGGCCTGTGTGAAAGACGCAGAGCACAAACCCCAAACCTTTCTTTTTCTTGGCGAATGTGAGGGGCCTTCCAGCCAGAACTGAAGAGCAGGGAGACCCACTGGTCTCAGGCCTTCTGCTCGGGTCCTGGCCCTCGGAGGACACTGCTTAAGGTGCCCACATGAGCCAAGCCCCAGCTGGCCTGGTCCCTGTCTCTGGGCTGTCCTCCCAGCCTCGGGTGCTGGAGGTAGGGCTCCCCTGCTGCCCCCAGGCCCAGGGTGGGTGGCTGCACTATCCACCTGGGCCTCTGCCTCAGCCCTGGCCCGTATGGGCCCTGCTTGGTCCTGGGCACACTGCGGGCAGGGAGAAGGGCGGGGGCCTCCCTGAGGGCAAGGCGTAGCTGCGCTGTCTCCCTCAATACCCCAGGACCCCCACCTCGCCCAGCTGCCCCTCTGTGGCCAGCACCCGGAGCCTGCACCCAGGTCCGAGTCAGCGGGGTCTTTCCATGGGGTGCTTTGGGTTCCGCAGCCCTCCCAGGGTCCCCAGGCAGGGATAAGGAGCCCGCGGCACACCCTGCGGAGGAGGGCGTCGGGGCGGTCCCCGGGTCCGCAGTCGCACAGCCCCGTGGCGGGAGAGCAGCGGCCGGGCCGCAGGCGCCCAGGGCGGGCGGCTAGGCCCGGAGCCCAGCCGCGCCTCTCAGCTCGCTGCGCCCTCGCCGGATACCCCGACGGCGCGGCCCCGCGGTGCCGGGGCTTACCTGGCTGGACACGGCCGGCCGGGCGTGGAGGCTCAGGGTCCTGACCGCCCCAGACGCCGGCGCCGAGTGGGCAGGAGGGAGGGAGGGGACGGAGGGAGCGGACGCGGGGCCGCCCACTTTATCCCTCGCCCAGGGCCCGCCCTGGGTGCACCGGACTGGCTGCCACCTGGAGGCGCTGCGGCCCCGTGGATGGCCAAGCGGGGGTCCCCTTGCGGGGAACAGGGACGTCAGCGTTGGGCTGGAGGAGGGCAGGGGCTGGAGCGGGGAGTAGAAGGACTGGGGAGTAGAGGAGGAGATGGGGCAGGAGGAGGGGCAGGAGGAGGTGGAGGGAGAGGAGATGGAGCAGGAGCAGGAGGAGGGGCAGGAGGAGGAGATGGGGCAGGAAGAGAGAGGGAAGGAGGAGGGCAGGAGCTAGGGGCAGGGCCGGGAGATCTCCATGCGGAGGGGACATCTCTGGTGAACAGTCCTGGACAAAGTCCCCCACCCTTCTGTGCTGTCCTAGCCCACCGCCCCTGCCAGACCCCAGCCTGTGCCTCCCTCACTGGATCCCCCAAGGGCGGAGCTGGCAGAAGGCTGGCCTTCAGGTCTCTTCAGGTTGGACCTGCTCTGGGTGGTTGCAGCCAGCCCACAGTGTCCCTGGCCTTGGGTCACGCCATGTGGCAGGGAGGGGACGTCTGAGGGTAGTGTTGCCTCCCAGCACGGCTGAGAGACCGGCGCATCGGGGTCTCTGCCCACCTGTGCCACTGCCCTCCCCAAGGGCACTGCCTTGCTCCTGGGCGTGAGGGGCACCACGAGCTGAAGTCTAGCTGGGAAGGAGCAAGGACATCCAGGACAGCCCAGTTTGGTGTCCCGGGAGGGCAAGGCCTGAGGCATTGGTGATGTCACCCCTTTCCTGTAAGAATGAAGCAGGGCTGAGACCCTCCTGAGCCCGAGGATGAGGCAGGGTCCCTAGCAAGCTAAGGCCAGCAGGCTGTGGCCAGGATCCCAGGCTCCCTGCCCAGGAGCCAGGTGCCTCAGGGCCAAGGCTACTCCTTGAGGGGATGTGGGCAGGACTGGGGGAGGACCTTGGGCTCTGGGTGGGCTGAATCCAGGGTGATCCTTGAGGAGATGGGGCAGCTGGGCAGTGAGACCCTAGCTTCGCAGGAGCAGTCCTGCAATCTCGTGGTCAGGTCCTCCCTCTGAGGGCAAGGCCCCAGCTCCTGGTCAGGAGTGCCCAGCCGGCTTCTGAGTGCACTGAGGCCTGACCGTTTCTTCGGCTGGTGTCTCATCTAGCCCGATGGTAAGTTGGCCAAGAGCAGGGGCCTCAGCACACCCGGCAGTACCACTGGGAGCCCTCCTTGGGTGCTGGGTCTGCTGTCCAGGAGTCTGCACGGTGTGTCCCTGCCTCGTCCAGCAAGGCGACCACGCCCACCCCCTCAGGTCTGGAGAGAGCTGGACCACGGGACCCTCAGGGAAGCAGCGCTCACCCCATAGTCAGCACTGGGAAGAGCAGGAGGGGTGGCCTGGGCCCGTGAGGCAGGTGCCCTGGGCATGCAGGGCTGAGCCCCAGGAGGTGCTTGGGTTCCAGGCATCAGGTCGCGGCAGGACATAGCTCCAGAGAAAAAGGCACCTTGCACTCCTCGGCCCACACTCCCCTGCCCACCGTAGGAAGGAAACGCAGGTGGGCAGGCCGTGCAGGTCCTGGGCAGTGCCCAGGAGGACTGCTCGGATGACAGGAAGCACTGGCTCTGGGGCTGGACTGGGAAGTGCCTCAAGTAGGCCTCGGGTGCAAGCCGCCTCGTCACAGTGGCCTGGGACCTTAGCCTGGGGGGTGGAGGCGTCAGGGAGGGAGAAGGCAGGGTCCGAAGGGCCTAAGGGAAAGCGGTGCCCCAGCAGGCAGTACCATGTTACCCACCGCAGGGACGAGTCCTGCCTCTTGCTGGGGCCTGGCAGGTCCCCACAACTCCTGCCCCCTTGCCTGTGGCCAGCGCCTGTGTGGCTTCCATTCATCTCCAGGTAGCATGGCAGCGGCTGCCCTGGCCAGCAGCTCTCCTCGGGGAGCCCAGAGTTCCACACAGCAGAGTGCAGCTCGTGGTCCCTTGATGGCCCCGTCCCTGGTCCCGGGCAGTAAAGGGCACGGCCAGCTGAGGGGTGCAGCCTGCTGGCACCGAAGGGCCCTGAGGGGGCTGAGCCAAGAGCCTACACACACCCGGGGGCCCAGGCCCAGGTCGATTCACGGGAGCGGGTGAGACCTGAGGCTTGCTCTCCAGGTCCCACCTGCTGCCTGAGGATGGCACAAGGGACTGAGGTGCAGACCTCACACCACGGCTTGGCTGTGGGTGCCCAACTGTTTCCTGAGACCCCGCGAGCCTACTGAGGTCCCCGCCTTTGGCTGCTACTGCATCTGGGGAGGAGGGGTCCCTCCCTCCGCCTGTCCCTAGGGTAGGCTCTGACGGGCCACCGCACCCAGGTCCTCTGGAAAGCTGCAGAGGGTGCTGGCCCATCTTCCCTGAGCTCAGGCATCCTGCCTCCACCAGATGGCTCAGGCCCTGCGTCCCGCAGACCCCGACCCACTCAGTCCACACTGTGGGTCCTGTGCTTCTGGGCACCACCCCAGGGGCTGGCCAGGTCGCCCCGCATGCTCAGGGTGCCCCAGCCCTGGACGCGCTGTTTGCAGCAAGGGCCCTAACCTGGGCTGTAGGACCTGCCCCTGGGCCCTGTGGTCTCTGATGCAGGTTCAGGACCTGCCCCTGGGCCTTGTGGTCTCCAGTGGGGGTTCAGGAACCTGCCTCTTGGCCTGTGGGGAGACCTGGAAGGCGGGCGGGTAACTGAAAGGAGAGACGCTTGGTCATGTGGGAGCTGCCTGTGCCCAGGTCCCCGGGCAAGCTGGCCTTGCAGGACACGTGAGTGACCGCCTCCCCTCTGCCACATGCTCCCAGGTGGAGGGAGGCCCTCTGTGGACCTACTGCGGGAGTGTGGGCAGCGCTCTTTGCCATCTGACCTCGGAGATGCCAAAGACAGTTGGGAAGGTGCCCTTCCGTGCACAGCTCCCTGTCACTGAAGCAGGGAGGTGGGTGGCTTCCCATCCCTGCCGCCCTCGACTTGTTCCCTCAAAACCAGGAACATTGAGGAAGTTGCCGCAGGGCAGTCCCCTCGGGGCCCTGGGCCACACAGTGCGCAGGGCTCGGGGTGAGCGCGGGCCTTGCCGGGTCCTCCGAGGATCACACCGGGTTCCTGGTGCTGGGCACTTGCTCCTCTGCCTTTCGATTCTGACACAACACAGAGCTGTAAGAACTCAGCACGGACAGTGTCTACGTCTCCTGCGGATTCCAGCACAGAGGCCTGGCATGGGCCCAGATGGGGTGAGGATGCCAGCGGGCAGGGAAGTTGGGGACGAATGCTAGTGGGCGATGGCCTGGGTGGCACAGGGCCCTGAGTGTTCAGCAGACAGGGTCAGCACTGGGCTCCGCGACGATCCCGGGCGCCTTTGTTTCCTGAACATCTGCACTTGGGCATGATGGGCACCTCTGTGGAGAGCAGCCCCCAATGAGTGCCCACCTGGCTCCACTTGCACCTCTGATGCCACGTCACAGGGTGGTCAGGAGCGTGAGGCTCACAGAGGGCCGCGGTGGGGAGGAGTCTGGGTTGGACTCCAGCTCCGTGGTGGGCTTCTCTTCACCACCTCTGAGAATGTCTGAACAGCTTGCAGTCCGATCACAAATGTTTCCAAATATTTATGCTCCAACCAAAGCTCCCTCCTCACCAGCTGTGCTGCCCAGGATCCAGGGGTCACTCGGACATCCTGCTGTCCTGCGCCAGCGCGGGAGCCATGCTGACAGGCTCTCCAGCACTGCCTGCCCGTCTGGGTGGCTCGAACGCAGAGCTTTGAGAACGCGCCTTCTCAGGAACAGGCCCCCAGTTCACTCAGATTCTGAAGAGTCGGTGGCTCCCAGGTGCCGCGCGTTTGGAAGCACTGGAACACGACAAAGCACACAGAAGCCAGGCCCAGCAGGCTCAGGCTTTCTCCGGCGACGGAGTGGGCCGGACTCCTCCTCACCACCAGCACCACCATTGCCGCTGAGTTCTCCTGTGGCCTCAGCTCTCTGCGTGCCTGGAAGTTCTTGGTTGAACACTGGCCTTGTGTACGAAGGGTCACAGAAGCTCTAACACTGTCTCCTGCTACAGGACTTAGTGTCATTGGTAGTCACATCACCTTCTCTACCAGGGACACATGTGATTCGAATCTAGATCTGTGTCTACCGGTTTTTCCTCTCCTGCAACAGGTCCTTTCTAAGGACCCACTGAGAGCCTGCAGTGTTCCCCAGGGTCCTGAATTCGATGTGCTGTCTCCCATGCCCTGAGAGACTGGAAAGACGACGCTCGGCTTTGTGGTTAAACATGTCTATTGAGGCATATTTTATATAACAAAATTCCCCCTGTTCACATGTGCACATCAATAAATATTGACAAATTTACCAAGTGGTGTATCTGTCACCATAAATCAGTCAGAGATTCTCATTACCCCAATGAGACCCTCATGCCCACTCCCCTCTTCTGCCCAGGGGCTCGTCTGCCTCCAGTCTCTGTGCGTCTGCCTCTTGGGCATTTCAGGCAAGTGGAATTGTACACCGGGCGGCCCCTTCCCCTCGCGCCCTGCTTCCGAGGTTTGCCTGGATGTAGCCTGTCAGCGGCTCGTGACTACCAGGGAACAGCGTTTTTTTCTTGAATAAATGCACTTCAAATTATTGTAATATTTTGAATAATTTCCAGAGCTCTGAAAAAGGAGATAACTTTGTGCATAATTCTGATACCTTTGCCC
>PVHX01024288.1:0-24280 GCA_004024805.1 Geosciurus inauris
CTCCCCATCTTCTGCAGTGCTGGGGTACTTTGTCTCACCCTCTGTTACACTATCCAAAGTCTCTGTGTTTCTCCAAGTCTCTGTCTGTCCAGTGTTGAATTTCAGAATTCTCTAAGAGTTACCCTCCTTGATACATAGCTACTTTCCAGTTGTTTTGATTCTCTCTTGTGAAGAAGGGGGCAAGTTTTTCTTTTGAATTTTTGGTACCAAAGATTGAACCTAGGGTCACTTATTAACCACTGAGCCACATCCTCAGCCCTTTTTATATTTTATTTAGAGACAGGGTCTCGCTGAGTTGCTTAGGACCTCTCTAAGTTTCTGAGGTTGGCTTTTAGCTTGTGGTCCTCCTGCCTCAGCCTCCAGGGCTGTTGGAATTATAGGCATGTACCACCATGCCTGACTAGGGGGCAAGTTATTGGTGCCATTAATCCACCATCCTGAATTGGTACTATGCCTTTTATCATTATTTTTAGTATACCCTTTCATATATATACATATATATATATACACACACACACACACACACACACACATACACACACACGTATATGTTTATACATATATAATGAATAGAATAGATAGAATATATATATATAGGATATTTATATATATAAATAGAATATATATATAGGATATTTATATATATAAATAGAATATATATGTGTGTGTATATGTGTATGTGTATATATATATATATATATATATATATAGAGAGAGAGAGAGAGAGAGAGAGAGAGAGAGAGAGAGTGAGTTAACTACTGAATAACTTTAGAAAAGTCATTCAGGAGGTATTCTGGAAGAAGTTGTTATCATGGGAGATTGACAACACCATGTGTAATGTGTATTACTTTCCCTGAAAACCTTCCAGTGGGACAAGATGTGGAGATGGAAAACAGTGATATTGATGATTCCAACTATTCATAAGGCTAATGCTAATGTGTTTTTGTGCCTTAATTTTTATCAAAGTTTAGAATGGAAAATAATTAAAAACAAAAATAGAAAAAGCTTATAGAATAAGAATATGATAAAAGAAAATATTTTCATACAGCTGTATGTTTGTAATTTAAGGTAAGTTTTATGTTGTTAGAAGAATCAAGAAGTTAAATAATTAAAATTTATAGAGTAAAATGGTTATAATAAGCTAAGGTTAAGTTATTGAAGAAAGAAAAACATTTTTATGAACTTAATGTGCTTCCTAACTATGTGGTGTTTATAAAGTTTACAGTAGTGTATAGTAATGACCAAGGCCTTCACATTTACTCACTCATTACTCAACTGACTCACCCAGAATAACTTCCAGTCCTGCAAGCTCCAATCATAGTTGGTGTTCTATAGAGATATATCTTTTTAAAAAGCTTTTTATGTTTTTATTGTGCCTTTTATATGTTTAGATACACAAACACTTGCCATTGGGTTATAATTGTATAAAATATTCAGCATAATATATTGTATAGCTTCATGGCCTAGAAGCAATAGGCTATACATGTATCCTAGGTATGTAGTAGGCTATACTATCTAGATTGGAATAAGTATACTCTAAAATGTTCACACAATAATGAAATTGCCTGATGATGTATTTCTCAGAAGTATACTCAATAAAGTATGATTGTATATATCACATTTTGGTTTTCTATTCATTCTTCCATGGGTATCCTGTTTGCTGTTGCCAATTTTCATTAGATTCTAGAGTTCCAGAAAAGTTAATTCTGACTCTTTTTGCCAGCATGTTTATTGCTTTAGTGGATTGTCATATCCTTGGAATCCCTAACTGCACAATTACAGTAATTCCACTCAAATAAATATATTTTAACTTATATATTTAATGGTGAAATCAACATTTTAAGTGTGTATAATGTACTATAAATTTTTGCAATGTATTATAATTTTTATTTTCAATTATGTTGGCTGAATGTATGTCTTCCTCTTAAAACATTAACTTACTAAGTGAAAGAAAAATGGGTAGTAATACATCTGTTACAGTTTGAATATGGGGTATACCCTAAAAGTCCTGTTAATGCAGGAATTGTCAGAGGTAAATGATTAGATTATGAGAGCTGGTACCTAATCAATTAATCCTAGTTTGAATAGATTGGGTAGTAACTGTAGCCAGGTTGGGTGTGGCTGAAGAAGTTGGGTCCCTGAGGACAGGCTCTGGAATGGTGTATCTTTCATGTGGTCCTTCCTTTCTTCCCCTTTTTCTCTCTGCTTCCTGACCCCACCATGACCTGAGCAGCTTTCCTCTGCTGGACCCTTCCCACATGATGTGCTGCTTCATCTTGGGCCCAGAGCAATGGAGTTGTCCATCTTTGGACTGAGACCCCAGAAGCAGTGAGCCACAAATAAAATTTTCCTCCTTTAAGTTGTTTTTGTTGAGTATTTTGGCCACATAATACAAAAGCTAACTAAACCTCCATCTGATAGAAAATACAATATAAGTTTGAACATGGGAGCTTCTAAAAAATTAGGGGGGAAATCAGGACATAGATCTCATTTTCCCATAAAGCCAGGATGATATAACATCAACTGCCATAGTCATTATTATGAAAAATATAATTCTATCACAAACGAGCTGCAGTTGAACCACCCAAGAGCTAAAAATTCAGTAAAGTCCAAGATAAGCACTGAGCATTTATTTTCACATTACTTGATACTAGCTTTTGAAACAGTTGTTCTCACAAAAGTCTTGTTTCAATTTATGATAAGCAATTTTTGGCTTCATATTTGAACTTTGAACAGTGTATATTTAACTATATTTGGATAATCATCTTATTTAGCCAAATATAGGTTTTTTTCTATGACCCATTTCCAAATTCCAAGATTTTTGTACATTTACTCCTTCTAGCAGCTTGGAATGACCACTTACCAGTCAGCATTTGTATTATTGGGACCAACTGGAATGATTCTATGAAGCCAGATGTTAAAGCTTGCTTGCTTTAAGACAAATTACTATATATTTGAGATAAAAGACTCAGAAAAAAGTGCTTGCTTTTTCTACAGTTTATAACAAACTAGATGAATTCTGTATTCTTCAGCTTTGTGTCACTGTAATGAAATAACTTGAGACAGACTACTTACGAAATAGAGAGGTATATTTTGACTCATTGTTCTGGAGGTTCAAGTCCAAGGTTGGAGAGTCTCATTGGTTTGGGCATTTGGTAAGGGCAGCATCATGTTGTGAGCATGTGTCAGAATGTGTATTCACATCTCAAGCCAGGGAGCAGAGAGAGAGGACAGACCAGGGTCCCACAATCCATTTTGAGGATATACCCTCAATGACCTAAGGACCTCCCACAAGTCCTTACCTCTTAAAACCCACATAAAACTCCTAATAATCCTGCCACCCTAGGGACCAAGCCTCTACCTATGGAACTTTGGGGGAACACTCATACTCACCATAGAAAGCAGTAAGTATAGACTTCATATGTCTAGAGTAGCCAGCTCCTGAATTCAATGATTCTAGCTGCTTTCTATATGGTGGCAAATGGCTATATTATGAAGATCCACTCAATGTTAGTTATGAGGATGACAAAAAGCCTGGATGTTTCAAGAAATCATGCAAGCACTGATGAATGGATACTCTAAAAATTGTACAGAAATTCAGGGATTATATAGAGTGAACAATCTTGTTCAAGACTGACAGAATTATTTATTGCATGCTTTTATTCACATATAGACTGCGTATAGCTAATGAATTATCTTTATTTTTTAATTACAGAAAGTTTTCTTGCAGAAGCAAATGAGGTTGGTGATAATATTCAAGAAAGCACTGAAAGCATCTCTGTCATTGGTTTGACATTTCAGACCTTTTTCCAAAAGTAAATACCCATAATAGGGGACATTCAGGAATTAGCTTAAGAAAATCCATGATTTAATCAATGAAGCAAAAAATTTAATTGATATTTCTGAGAAACACATTGATTTTTAGAATTATTGTTGCTTAATATATACTAGGGCCTTTTCATGCAAAAATGTGAATCCTGTTTAAATATTAAATGCACATAAGAGAAACATCATAAAACAAAATGGTATTTATTTACCTATAATTTTATTTGAAGAATTGGTCCATTTCATGTAAGATACTAAATTGGTGTGTGTGATGATGTTTATAGAATTTTATCATTCTTTATTGTCCAAAGGATTAGTAGTGTCCCATCTTTTATTCCTGATATTGATAACTTGTTTCCTGTCTCTTTCTTGTTTATCCTGGCTAATGTTTTAACAAACCTTTTGATCTTTTTTTTTTTTTTTGGTACCAAGGATTGAACTCAAGAGTACTCGACCACTGAGCCACATCCCAGCCCTATTTTGTGTTTTCTATGTAGAGACAGGGTCTCACTGAGTTGCTTAGCGCCTCACCATTGCTGCGGCTGGCTTTGAAATCATGATTCTCTAGTCTCAGCCTCCCAAAATGCTGGGATAACAGGCATGCAACACCGTGCCTGGCTACCTTTTGATCTTTTCAAAGAACCAACTCTAGATTTGATTTTTCCTGTTGTTTTCCTTTTTTCAGCTTTGCTGATTTCTGCTCTAATATTTTCTTTCATCTGCTTGTTTTAGATTTAATATACTTATTTCTCATTCCCTAATGTGAAAACTTAGGTTATTGATCTTAGCAGGAGAAATCTGTGTATTACATCTTATCTATAACTGGTAAACTTATGAACTTTTAATAGTTTTCATATGTGAGTGATTAAAATGTTTATTATTCTTATGTACTACATATTTATATTTTATAAAATATATGCATAGTTATTGCTGGTCTTCTTAGCCTGAGCATCTAATAAAGAAAGCCTGATACAGGGATTTCCATGTGAGTAGCTTATTTGGCAAGTGGATTTGGTGAGTTAAGTGGGAGTAAAGTGAGTAATGAACAAGGAAGAAAAGTCAAGTTTGTGTCATTAAATTGAACACTACTGTAAATAAGTGCTACTTGATTCTATGGGATTGAAATTGGTATTCACCTTTACTGGAATCAGTAACTGCCACCTCCAAGAGAATGGGGGTGTAATGTATTCAATGTGGAACCAAGTGATTAGATGGTATACTTGAAAGAGGGTGCAGAATTGAGGGCACAAAATCAGATGTTGCTCTTGGGAAGTTATACATTCAGTGTTGTCAATAACTTGGTCACCCTTGGCAAGAGAGAACCAATGCTGTTCAGCTCATACTTAGGTTCCATCTCTGCCACCATGACAATTCATGGATCCATGTACTAAAACTAAGATAATTAAAGAGAGAAGTTTTTCAACACCCATAACATGAGTCATTATAACCATTAGTTTTTTGAGTGCCTTCTCTATACAGTCATTCTCTTGACAATTAATATGAAGTACAGATATGTGTGTGACTTGCTTCCATTTCCATAGTTCCATTCACATCTTCTTCTTCTTCTTCTTCTTCTTTTTTTTTTGGTACTGGGGATTGAACTCAGGGGCACTCAACCACTGAGCCACATCCCCAGCCCTATTTTGTGTTTTATGTAGAGACAGGGTCTCACTGAGTTGCTTAGCGCCTCGCCCTTGCTGAGGCTGGCTTTGAACTCGCGATTCTCCTGTCTCAGCCTCCCTAAGTGCTGGGATTACAGGCTTGAGCCACCACACCCAGCTCATTCACATCTTCTTATCCAGATTGTCATCTATTCAGTTTCTAATCCTCCTTCCAAGGCTTTGAAAATACCAGCCAAATTACTCGCCATAGTCCAGGATACCACCTTATCAGATTCCCTCTATACAAAGTGCATACTGCTCACAATTGAGCCAACTGGGAGTTTTCCCATCAACATTATTCCTTGGGGCTACTTCAACTGATGCTGAAATGTGGCAGCAGTCTATTTACATCTATCATTAACATTTAATGATGACATATGTGCATCAGTTGGTCATATGTCACCTCCTACTCCATGAGCCCACAGAACTGAATGGAGGGACATTATTGCACTAATAGTATCACAGACATTTGTGCAACCTACTGATTTACTTGTGCTATATCAGGCTGGATACCAATGGTATCATTCCCAATGTGGAGTGGGCTGTTGTTTAGCCTGTTGGATCTTAACATTTGGTGAATCTTTTAATGTGCAGCTTATGATTGGCAGGTCCTACATATAGTCACTTGCTGTCTATTGGGTTAAACTGTTATTTATTAAGCCTTAATAGTATACAAGGAGTTATTTTTTAAATGGCACATAGTTTATAGGATACAGTTTTTCATCAGAACCTCAGAATTCTGTGTTGCAATACATTCTAATGCACCATAGATAGTGCTGGAAAGGATCTGAGCACTATCAGGTATTTTGAGTCATATGGCTTTAGTAGCAGGACAACTTGTATTGTGTATCTTCAATTTGGTATGGGACCATAATTTTCCACTGCAGCTAACATCAGATTTGGCTAACCAGGTCACATCTTGTTTTTGTATGTAAGAAGTAATATACAAGTCACCTGTCCATATACCTAGCCCAGGAATACTACTATCTACCAGTCATTGCTACAGATTTTAGTCAATCATAATTACCTGATTCTAATCTGACCTTGCTTCCCATTAGGGTAAAGATACTTACCTTGCCTCTGGGATTTTGTGCTGCTGCTTGGGCCCTACCATTTTAGAATCTCATCATCCCCATTGCAATATAGTTTACTTCCAACCATGGTTTGCCAAGGAGAGCCAACAATGAGATACTAAACAATGTTAGTGTTTCTCATCAACATCATTACAGTGTCTTTTCTTCCTTCCTAGGGAAAATAGTTCAGAGATAGGTTCTGTCTTCTCACACAATAAATCATTTCTTATACCCCTACTCCCTTGGCCTTCTCACCAAATTCCTCAGTACTGTGGAAAAAAAGTTCCAGTAGGCTGTTTTTGTCCAAGCTTAAAAGATGCTACACCATAGCATATTAGGCTAACTCTAGGTCTTTGAACAAAGTTATAGGTATGTGTTCCTATGTTACAAGTTCTCCTCTATACTCACTTAGGTTCTGCTCTCCTTCCATGCTAGTTTGACATCCTCAAAATGCATACCACCATATATTATCCTAATTCATTATAGTACATATTAGGCCATTCCTACTAGTTCCTTCTGAATATAAACTTATTCTCCACCTGATTAGAGACTGCAATTTACCCCCTGTGCTGTGATACCTTATCTTTGTTATGAGCAGGAGGCAATGAAAAAATGTCAGCACTGGTTATTGAGTAATATAAGCAACATCTATTGAGGTAACTGTATCTAATGAGTTTATTGCTTTTTTTCCAGAAAGAGTGAGACTGTCCTCTAATAGCATGGGTTTAGGGGGCTGCAAATGCCGGTCTAAGGGTTCAGGGGTTTGTAAGTATTCAAGATTCTTACATTAATTTATATTCCAGGTCTCAAGAGTTTTACTACTCTTTAGGATAAATAGATGATAGATACATACATAGACAAATGGATAGATACACCTATAAATATTATGGATACTGTCTCCATGAAGCCCTACAGACTTTACAAATAGATTCTGGGCCTCATATTCAGCAGTCTGCTTTGTAACTGAAAATGAGAGTCTTTTGAATCCAATGGGTTAGAGTGGATGATGGGTCAGTCTTTCCTATCAGAGATAGAAACCTATGCTAGAGATCTAGCTTAGGACAATCTTAGAGCCTTTCTTAACAACTACTCAGGCTGGAAATAATCAGTCCACATTGAGTTGGAAGCCAAGCCCATCTTTTTCCATATCCCAAATGGCATTCAATGACCTACTCAGAACAGATGTGTCTGAGGCACACCTCCCTCACTTGAACATATGCCACAAGATAAATGACATATCAAGAGAGATCAGATGCCCATTCTTCACCTCAAATCAAACAGACACCCAGGAACTCACAAATAGGGCAAAACCAGGGCTTTGGTTTTTAAATATAGGCAGTCAGTTAATAAAATATTTCTCATTGTGATGATGTAGTATATTGTAGTCATCTTAAAAATTACATGAATATTTACAGGAATAACATCTCCCGTGTGCCCTGTAATCTAACCTCAGGGCACAGTTTTAAACCATATTATCACTTGCTCTCTTCACAAGCTATAAATGAGGTAGTAAATACTAAATGAGTTAGTAAAATATTAGAACAAGGACATAGAGATAGCCCAATGAAAATACTGAAGTGGGTAATACACTGGAATCATAGGGACACAGTATTATAACATGAATAAGAGATGTTTTCCTAGGTTATAAAGTCTACATATTGTGTGGTGATGGTATGTTTTCAAATATTTTTCAGGGCCATAAGGAAGCTATTTGGATTGGTTCAGGTTGGATCCATAGAAGGTTTTGTGGGATCTATAGCACATAAAATTGGGAAGCCTTTCTTCTAAAACAACACAAAATCAACCATGAAAATGGATATTTATTCAGAATCATAACTTATAACAAACATTAAAATGATGGCACCTACAAAAAGCAAAAATTCAAAAAAAAGAACACCATTTATGTAGCTGTATAATCTGGAATATGGAGTGAACATCCAAAGTGGAGGATATAATGGTTTTATTACAAATCAAAATACCCAATTTTTAAAAATTTTACATATACATGTTGCTATGTGAACACATAGCAAGAGCCCAAGAATAACAGCTGTCTCACTCTAAGATGTAAAATTGTAGACAGGTTTATGTTAAGTCTCCAGCATTTCTTATCATAACAATTCTTTAAAAACAATAAACTAGTATTTCTAAGATGTAGTCTCACAAAAATCTTGTTTTGAGTTAGAATATATTCATCGGCTTCATCCTATCGATTGTCTATATTTAACCATATTTGGGTAATTGCCATATTTAGCCAATGGAGGCTTTTTCTGTGATCCATTTTCAAATTCCCAGGTTTTGGTCCATCTACTCCTTCTGATAGTTTGGAATGATTTGCTAGTTGACATATTAGTACTGGAATCAATGGGAATTTCTGTACAAATAAGCCGGATGCTAAAGTTTGCTTGATTTGAGACAAATGACTACATATTTTGAAATAAGACTCAGAATGTAGTGCTTGCTTTTTCTACAGTTTGCATCAAACTACACGGGCTCTTAAGCAGTGAGTCTGGACTTCAGAGCAACCAGACTGTGAATACAATGACTGGTAGGTGCGTTTTACATGTAGTCAGACAGCTATATTAAGAAGACCACTCTTGGTTAATTATGAAGACAGCCAGAAGCCTGTCTGTTTTAAGAAAGTATTCAGCCATTTTATGGACAGACACTCTACAACACTGAATTTCATGGAAGTATAGAATTTGTTATCCTGTTCAAGGCTGCTGAAATTATTTTCTGCATGCTGAGATGTTATTCACACAAATATAGACTGCATGCAGATAATCCATTTACTTTATTTTTTAACTTTAGACTGTTGTTTTGCAAAAGCAACTGTGGTTAGTTATAATATGCAGCAAAGCTTGTCTATCATCTATCTTTGGTTCTATGTCTCAGAGATACTTTTTTCCAAAAATAAATAGGTGTGGCAGGAAAAATAATTCAACTATTTTAAGAGAAAACCTAGTATTTTATAAAAGTTAAGCAAAAAAATATAATCATGTTTCTTTTAGGCTTCTTTTCTAACTATCTTGCTTAATATCTAACACCAGTGCAATTTTAATATTGAAATGATTGTGCATACTGTATTTTACTATATAGCATAGATGCAAAAATGTCATAAAAACAAATAGTACTTTCTTTTAAAAATCACTTAGGAATTATGCATTCTAAAAATGTATTTGAAAGTAAAATTTCTGAAGTATGTTGATGAAATTGACTCTGAAGAAGCATAAGAAAAGAAAATAAACATGAAGTGGTATCTGCAGTTCCTAGAGATCTTTAAAAAAAAAAGCAAACATGTTGGCCAAAGTCTTTCCTTTTCAGAAAACATTTACATTGTAGACAGAACTGTTAAGAGATTTTCTTTTAAAACTAACATCTATGAAAGCTCCTTGTTATGGTTTTGATTCTTGGGCTATTTAATGAGATTAATTTGTTAATGGCTTCCGTCTCTTTTCAAATATGATTTTCGCATCAAATAATTCTCTTTCCCTATAGCCGAGAGAAGGCCCTTTTAGATACTTTGCTTCAGCTGCTTCATAATCTAATCCATCAACAGCAGAAATTGAAAAAATAATTGCTTCTGGTAGAAGAACTTCCAGGATGAATTTAATTTTGTCATGTTTTATTCGAGTGAGCATTGTTTCATCTATTTGTTTGTAGATTTCCTGTAAATATTTCACTACCTCATCCAACTGATCATCATCTTCAAAGTATGTTTCAATACAGGGTGTGAACCGATTTGCATTCAAAAATGATTTCAGCCATCTGGATGCTTTGGTGCCTTTTAAAATGGCCAAAAGATGGTTTTCTGTTCCCTTTGCATTCACAATAAAGTCCACCAGGTTCTTGTTGGCTCGGTCCCGAGCAGCCTTCATCCGGTCAGGGAGAATTTTCTGGAAGGCCATTTTCTTGGTCTGGGAAGTGACAACCATTTGTTCCACAGTATCATCACTCTGCAGCTTTGGAAAGAGATTCCTGAAGGTATCCTGTTTGATTGCTTTCCTGATTGGATAACTAATATCAGCAGCATAGTACTCAAGGAAAGAGCCTGTAAAGGATCCACAACCTATTCTAACTCTGTAGTCACAAATCAGTGAAATGCACCAGTCGATACTTTCACTATACTCCTCCCTGGCTTTATCCACTAGTGCTTGTTTCTCTTTACAATCAAACTTTTTTAATCTTCTGAATGGTACTCTTATGCCTTTCTTCTCAGGATTTATGTTTGCTTCAACAAAAAGCACACTGGCTTTCTTCTCTTTACGCCTGATGCTTTTTACCACTGCTGGCCAAAATGGGTATTTTTGATATTTAAACCAGACTATCATTCCTGTTTCAAATGAACGTGGCTCATACTGAAAAATGAAGCGTGGGAGTTCTTCATCTTCCTCGTTGTCATCTAGTGCAGAAGCACTAACAGGATTTAGATGCTGTGACTTGTCAGAAGCTTGAATTTCTTCCTCAAGTTCCTCAAAATCCAATCTTTGAAAACTTCTTTCATTATTCGCAAGAAGTGAATAATCCAGGACAGGGTTAGAGGCACTAAGTGAAGCCTGGCATTCCTCTGAACAACTCGCAGGGGATGTTGCAGCACCCACCTCTGATTCCACAGAAGGTTGATCCTGGGTGGCCTCTATGCATGGATTTGGATTTGAAGGACCTTCTCCAGGATCGTCAATATTCTCTGAGAGGGTAGAGCATTCAGAGGAAACAGCAGGGGGCTCTGAGCAGATCTCTTTTTCCTCTTCTTTTAAAGCTTTGGGCATAATGACAGTATCTGATGATACAGATGGAACAAACTTTTCATCTTTAATATATGCATCCTCTTCTTTGACTGTGGAACTTACAGATAAAATTGCTGAGATGTCAATCTTTTTCTTCTCTTTTTCATCATCATCTTCTGAAACTGAAGGGAAAGTCTGGCACCAGATGGGATTCTGTAACTTTGTTTCCATTTCACCAGGAATAGTATCAATAGTTGTGTGCACCTGTGATTTATCATCAGGCAGGGAATCACCACTCTCTGAAGGTATTAACAGGGATGTTGAGTCCTTATTTTCCTCAAGAGACTTCAGTAAGTCCTCTTCATGCCTCCGATACTTTTTACGAGGGGGTGAATCAGACAACTTTTGTGGTTCATTGTCAGACATCACAGTGGTCTCTTCAGGTGAAATGCTTGCTTGACTCAAATTTTTTCTCTCATTCAGGATATCTAGTGCCACTTTTAGTGATCTTCCATAGGCTGTTTCTTCTTGCGGTGGGGCACTGTCTTCTGACTGTACCACTAGAGAGGCAATGGCTTCAATTTGAGATTCATCAAGTATCTTTGTTTCTGTGATGTCCACTACAATCTTCTCATCTAGTGAGAGTATCTGAACTTCTAGGGAAATTGTCTTTTTTCTCTTACTGTCTGATGAAGTTTCAGATCTGGACAAAACTTTTGCTGGCCATAACTGGTCTTTCCAATTGCATAGGACATATTCAACTTCCATTATGATTTAGACTTGTGTGCCAAGGAGTTATTATCAGAAGTCGAGGTGGCTTTCTGTCCTTGTCACTGCCAACACAGGTCCTACCAAAACAACACTCTTAAAAATGTCTCTTTTGTCTTAGGACTACAAAGAGTTTATAGCTTGAGTTGTCTTCTCCACTACAATTACCCCAGGATGCTTGAAAACGTTGAGCAGAACAATACTGGAAGATACTAAAATAGGGGGGAAAAAGTATCAACAAATAAAATTATTTGTCAAAATAGAATATGAGCAATCAATTGCAAACCAAGAAGAAATAAACTAGAGAGAAGAATGCTCAATGAAGGATCAGAGAAAAATGCAAGATAATTTAAGGGGAGATAGGAACTGGAAAATCATTTTACAATATGTCAAATTCAAAAATTTGCACATTTGTTAAAGAATCATGTGTATACATGTTGGCAGAGGGAGAAGGCTTGTGATGATGTTTCAGGCAATCTATATTATTAGACACTTTGATATTTTTATGCCTGTAATATTAAACCTATGGTAGTGGGTCTCCAGATTTAATATGCATCACAATCATCTGGAAGATTTAGATTTCTAGGTACCATCTTGAAAGTCTTAATCAGAAGGTCTGGGTTGAGTTCAAAAATTAATATTTCTAATAAGTTCTCAAATACTTTCAATGCTACATGTCCAAGAGGAACTCGTTGAGAACTAGTATGCTAGTCAAACACATAGCCTTATAATTTCTAAGTTTTAAGTGCTTTTCTGTTCTACCAAAGCATCCAGACAAAGATAACAAGTTCTGTGCCTCCTTCATCAACACAACAATATAATAACCTTCTAAAAAGCATAAATAGAAGGCAGAGACTCAGAATGGCTGCTATGGACACTTACTGTACATAGTAGTTTCAAAGATTTGAAAGCCAGACCATTTTCTGGAAACTTGGGTAGACACCTGAATAGCCTCTTGCATAACTTTTTCATAGTGGTTTAATACATTCAATTCTCAAAATGAGACATTGAGCCTTTTTCACTTCTTACATTAATTACAAATGTTATGGCTAGAGAACAGGGAGCAAGTTGAATTATACCCCAGATACTCAACTAAATGTGATTTTAATATGAAATATGTTTTTGAATTTAAAGTATACAGCTACAAAACAGGAATCAAAATATTCTTCATGGGGCTGGGGTTATGGCTCAGTGGTAGAGTGCTGGCTTACCATGTGTTAGGCACTGGTTTGGATCCTCAGCACCACATAAATAAATAAATATATTAAAAATATATGCTTCACGATCTCAATAAAAGTTTAATGTGAAATGTTTCATGAAATGGGAATAGTCTTACCCTGTTACGATAATTGTGGTGGGTCTTGTCCTGTGATCCAGCTGTCTTAATTCTCACTCCAACTGCTTATCCAGTACAACCTTCACCTTGCTGGGCACTTCCGTCGTTGTACTGCCTTTCTGGGGCTCACCTGGAATCACATGCAGATTGCTCAGGTCTCATGAACCCCTGATATTAACCTAGGGTATCCAAAAGGAAGACAGAATCAAGGCAATAAAATGGAAAATGTATAAGGAAATTTCCCTACCAAACACTAGCAACTATGTCATTCTGAAACACGGGGACAAAGTGAAATCTTATCCCTGATGTACATTTTATATTTTTATAATATGAAATGTTCTTTGGTATGCATTTATATTTTGTTCATGATTAAATCATGTCTCTCCCAAGTGTAAGATGGGAATAAAAGAGAAGGAAGGAACAATTACCTTGTGTCTACAAGTCAGAGTATAGGTTTTCTATTCTAATCCTCATCAGTTCTCATGTAGATTTTTTCCTTTTTGATACACAAAATTTTCAATGAAATCACAGTTACACTGTATATGCTATCTATTAATACAAAATAGTTTCATTGCTTTTTTGCTTACTTCATAAAAATGGTTGCCTGGAGGAAATTTAGGCTGTTTGGCAAGCGACATCTTGTGACCAGAACCAGAACTGCAGCCTGCCCACAATGTATAGGCAGGACCTCAATCACTAACACGTCTTTCTTATGGGAGGAGGATGGTAACTACTCTAGATAGCCAGGAGCCTGTCTGTGCTTCTAGAATTCTCCATTCTTAATTTAAGGGTTCAACTGTATAGGATTATAACAGGAATATATGTCTTCAACCACAATGTTTCTGAATATAAAAACACCCAGAAACACTTAAAATTGAAAAGATGCAAGAACACACACATCAAAGAAATTACAATGCTATACAAACAACCACTATTACTATTCTGTGTGTATCATTCTAGAATTATTTTACATATATAGATAAATATATTATCATTTCAAACTAGCTTTAGACCTCACTCAAGAGCATGGCTTGAACATCATTCTACATAAATATTTTCCACATGATGTTTTATAAATTATTTTAAGTGAGGTTTTTCTCAAGTCTACAATATTTTAGCTCAATATTTCCCTTAAGATGTGAAAAATAAACAAGTATATGTTATTAATTTTTAAAATAGAGAATAAATCCATTTCTATCTCTCCAACTATACAAATAATCCTATTAGTAATTTGGCAGATATGCAAATCTTGATTTGGTTACATAGATTACAGTAATATATATACATTAAATTAGCATATGCATTTATTCTTAAGGGAGATCATATGATGTATGCTATTCTAGAATTTATTTTTTCATCTTATACTATTAGGCATTTTCACATCACATGTACAGATTCATGTTTGTATTCACCAGATACATGGTATTCCATTATGTGTGGATATACCATCCCATATGATATTAGTCTGTCTCACTCTTAAACTTAGGTGATACAAGAAAGTGGTTCTTGCTGACCGTAATTGTATCTGTGGCCTGAAATAATGAACTGCAAGGATGATACACACAGAAATATAGTCAACACAGCAACCAGGCTATCCATTTGATCAGTTCCAGGAAAATTTCCACTATTAGCAAAAGGCAGGGGATTATGGGAGCATGTCCGTGTGTGTGTTTGTGAATGTTTATGTGTCTGAAACAAAATGGATATGATGTTCTAGCTTAAGTTTTCTTTCATGATTATAAAAACAATCATGAAGAAATCCTTTCTTGAAATATGAAAATAGGTTATAAATTAGTATTTAACTAGTAACCTGATGACCCAGAAATGCTGAATGTTAAAGAGCTTATTTTCTCCCAGATTGTTTTCTAATCACCCATATATACATGCATAGATTATGTGCAAGTATCTTCACTCAACCTTCCATGCTCATCATGTACACGTGACAGTCTTCTTATGTATCAGTAAATTTACAGAAGTATTTCCATCCATGCTTGTCAAAATATTTGTCAGTTAAAATTTTGTGTAAATCAGTAAGTGTTTAAAACTTCAAACGGTAACATAATGTCTATCAATATACACATGGAAAACTAAGTCAATAAATTAGGATGAACGGCCACGCTGCACTGACTGAAGCCTTAATTTAGAGGCTGTAATCTGATCACCCCTTCTCCCACTGTGGACTTATAAAGCATTGGGAGATACAAAAATTCCAGAGGACTAATTCCTTCAAAATGCCTGTAATTCTCTCAAAACCACACTCCATTCATACCACTCTAAGACAATCATCCCTATTTTTCACATCCATACTCTAGGACCCTCGGAAGTCACTGGAAAATAACTAAATTTAAGACAGCCATTACCTTGAAGCTTCTTGTCAGCTGCAGGCTAGAGAAATGCAGCTCCTCCCCCAAGACTGGCCAGGCACAGCTCACTGCCAAGCGGCTCAGGGAAGGCTCCACCCACTGGCTGAGATGAAGAGCAGAAGGCCCCTCCCTGAATTAGAGGACAGAAACGCCAAGAGAAACTGCTGAAATGTTGAAGTATGGAAATGTTCTTTTTAAAGAACTTTAAAGTGAAATGGCAACAAGTGTCTGTTTAAATTCCATGCAAATGCTTCAGCGGGTGATCTCTCCAAGAGGCAGCAAATCAGTTTATCATATGATAAAAACCCACTTAAATTTTTTTTTTACATTTTTTTCTTGCCTTCTCCAGCATCTTACTGCTACAGGTGAATTTAAAACCCAGCTTTGTCAAACTGCACTAAACAAGACTGCTAAGTTTATTGATAGGGATTGCGTTAAAACCATTCATTATTTAAGGGAGATTTGACTTCTTAAAAATTCTTTTTTTTTTTTGTCCTGTTTCCATGACATGTTATGTTTCTCCTTTTATTCAGTTCTCCCCTTGAACACTTTAGGGAGGTTTCAGCAAACACATGATCATTTAAAAAAATTTTTAGTTGTAAACAGACACCTTTATTTTATTTATTATTTATGCAGTGCTGAGGATTGAACCCAGTGTTTCACAATGCTAGGCAAGCACTCTACCATTGAGCTAAGCCCCCAGCCCACATATTCATTTTCAACAAGAGACTGAACATTATTGGTTTGGCAGGAAAATACTCATTTCATATTTCCTCATCAATAATTGGCAATTCCTCCTCCTCCTACTTTGTTGTTTTTCATTTGGGCATTTCAATGTGAATTGAATTTTGTTTAAATTTACATGTCTTCATCTGTTTCTATATCTGAAATATATTTTTTTTATTTTTTTTTTAGTTGTAGATGGACACAATACCTTTATTTTATTTATTTGTTTTTATATGGTGCTGAGGATCGCACCCAGCGCCTCACGCATGCTAGGCAAGCGCTGTTACTACTGAGCTACAACCCAGCCCTCTGAAATATATTTTATATATTCTGTTCATCAAGATTCTCCTGCATTAGGTGGCTGGGGCTCAGTGGTAAGACTGCTTGCCTAGCATGCGTGAGGCACTGGGTTTGATCCTCAGCACCACATAAATATAAAAACCAATAAAATAAAGGTATAAAAAATACAGTAACATTAAAAAAAATTTAAAAAAGGATTCTCCTGCATTAAGCCAGGCATGGTGGCACACGCCTGTAATCCCAGCACTTTGGGAGACTGAGACAGGAGAATCGTGAGTTCAAAGCCAGCCTCAGCAATGGCAAGGGGCTAAACAACTCAGTGAGACTCTGGCTCTACATAAAACACAAAATAGGGCTGGAGATATGGCTCAGTGATTGGGTACCCCTGAGTTCAATCCCCAGTGCCAAAAAAAAATTTTCTTGCATTAAATTTAGATTTCTGATTTAAATTAGAAATTCAAATTTTAAATAACATTATTGATAATTTAGGGAATGAAGTACTTTATTTGACCTGTTTTATATAATAGTATTACTCATATTTATATAATTGTATTTTAAAATATACATTTACATAAACATTAATGTTAGAACAATAAATAGAAATGGATTAATGAAGGTGACCTCTTGGCTGCTGTTTTTTTTTGGCTCTAACAATTAGAGTAGGTAATGTTTGCACTATAAACAACCCTCAAACCTCAGAGGTTCAATCACCAAAAGTGTGTTTGCTGATGTCAATTTTCAATGTATGTAATCAAGTGGCCAGAGAGGACTGTTCCAAGTAGTCACTAAGGGACCCAATTATCTTCTACCCTTATGGCTCTACCATCTTCCTGGGCCTTGAAGTCCTTCTGTGCATTCTTTGCAACTGGCTAGCAGTCAAAAAAGAGGATGGAGAGTCTTGTGGATGGTTTGAAGGGACAGGTCTGGCAAACATCACTGCTAGCCACAGTCCACTAGCCAGAATTCAGGTATGGAGCAGCAACTGCCTTAAAGGCTGGGGAATACACTCTACCTGTCTTCCCAGGAAGAAAATGTAACAGTTTGGTTTTCTCTCTTATTTGTTATCTGCTTAATGCTTTTCTACAACCATGTGTCATTATTTATAATGAACTGGACATAAACTGCTAGTTGCCCATTTATTATCCACTTTTTGCATTCTTCCTCATGAGCAGTACCCCAGTTATATTCTAGGTGGCAGTATGAGCTCCTAAAATATTACTTTTCCCAGACTTCCTCACTGTAAGCCATGGCCATGCGACGGAATTTCCTGTTGACAAATACAAACAAAAATTGCTGTGAAGATTAGATTCTAGAGAGGGTGCCATCAGAAGGAGATAAATAATTTTTATATTATATTTATATTTTAAATTTTTATTTGATTTTTTTCACTTTTTCCCTTTAATTGCTTTCTAGAAATTGCTCATGATAGATAGTTAGGACAACCATTCTGAATGAAGAAGTGACTTAGAAAAAGGATGTAACTCAGTAAGGATAGATGATCTTGAGCTCCTGAACAATGGGACTACCTCATTTCAATGTCGACATAGTGGAACAATGAACTTCTATATTACTTCAGTCACTGTGTTTTCCAGTCTGTTTTTAATAGAATGAAGTACTTGATCTTATAATCATCACAAACAAAAAAGTTATTATTGTAGAATTAATCCTTTCTAAGTATTTCTATATAATTTAAAGAAGATTTGGGGGCCAATGTGACTATGAGTTTATTTATTTTTATTTATCATTTATTTTTGTTATTTTTAGGGTATTTCTTATTTATTATTTCTTATTCCAATTAAGATCCCAGTCTTGTGGGTGCACATGATGTAGAGATTCACTGGGTTTATTTACATGAAGAGATTTAATTGATTTATACTTCATGATATATTTTTCTGTTTTCCCATTTCACATATTTGGAAAAATCCAAACACACACAAAGTATGGTCATTAAATTTAAAAGATTACTTTCGTGTGTTTATTATTTTCATTTTCAATACTGCACATAAATCAGAAAGGTGATTTTCCAAAAAAAGTAAAAGATCAATTTCATGTTTAATCTTTTATATTTAACTGTTTTGTAGAATGAGTTGGAGAAGAATTATAACCAACAATAATAAATGCTGGGCCTGGGGCTGTAGCTCAGTGGTAGAGCGCTTGCCTAGCATGCGTGAGGCACTGGGTTCAATCCTCAGCACCACATATAAATAATGAATGAATAAAATAAAGATCCATCAACAACTAAAAAAAATTTAAAAAAAATAATAAATGCTAATATTATCCTACTAATATAATAATAAAGATACACAATATTGAGAAATAAAACCTGATACCTATAAAAGATTTTTATATTCTGGGTTCTGTTCTTAGCACTTGATATATGATTTCATTTAATAATCAGATGATTATTTCATGGAAGACAGTCTCATAAGTGATTCATTCTGTACAATTCATTCTGCACAGTAATATTAAAAACATTAATATTTTCTTACCATATGCCAGGCACTTTGCAATGTACTCTATATACTTCACCCAGCTTGATTCTCACAAAATCTTGTTAGGTCAGTACTATAGTTTGAATGTGTTTCCCCAAACTTCATGTACTAGAAAAAATCCCCAATGCAAGAGTTGAGATGTGGAGCCTTTAAGAGGTAATTAAGTCATGAGGGTTATCACCTCATGAATATATTTATTCCATTACTATAGGAGATTAGTGATTGTGGTGGGTGTGAGTTGCTGATAAAAGCTTGAGTTTGGCTCCCTTCTCCTTTCCTGTGTGCTTCCTCACCAAGTGATACTATCTGCCATGCAATGGCACAGCAAGGCCATTACCAGACGCACTTCTTCAGTCGTGGACTTTCCAGCCTCCAGAACTGTTAGCTGAACAAATGTCTATTGTTTATAAATTATACAGCCCCAACTATTACATTTTAGCAGCCCAAAATTGAATAAAATATTATGAGTATCCTCATTTTGGAGATGAGGCACTGGAGAGATTAATGAATTTTTACAAGGATGCCCAGAGAGTATTTGGCACATAGCAAATACTTTGACATCCCAGTTGCTTTGACCCCAAGGTCCATGCTCTTAATCATTAAAATACATTGTATCTTCCTCATTGTAAATGAAAAGTACTCTGTAAATATGTGTGAGATAAATGGGTGAAGGAACTCATGTATTTAAAGTAGTTATATGCCAGGAGTCACTGGAACGTAGAGAATGTTGTCACTGATTCTGCATCTAACCTCTCTCTCTCCTCCCTTTCTCTCATTCTCTCCTATTTCTCTATACATTCAGCTATTAGAGTTTAACATAACCTAACAATCAATGGAATGAGTGGCATTACATCATCTTTGTGAAATTTTATTGATTAGAAGCAAGGCACAGGTTCTATCTACACTCAAGCAGAGGAGATTACAGAAGGGGGTGGGTCACCTAAGTTTTGTCTGCCACAATGATGTATGACTGCATTTATATGACATTTCAAAAATGATAAAAGTAGCCAGGCACGGTGGTGCGTGCCTGTAATCCCAACAGCTCAGGAGACTGAGGCAAGAGGATTGAGTTCAAAGCCAACCTCAGCAAAAGTGAGGCGCTAAGCAACTCAGTGAGATCCTGTCTCTAAATAAAAAATACATATTAGGGCTGGGGATGTGGCTCAGTGGTTGAGTGCCCCTGAGCTCAATCCCAGGTACCAACAAACAAAGCAAAACAGAAAAGATGAAAGTATAGCAACAGCGAAGATTAGTGTTTCTGGGTGTATAGGTAGGGGAGGGTGTAGCTATCAAAGGACAGCACAAAAAAGTTTGGAGGGTGATGAAACTTTTGTCTTCTGATTAGGATATGTTTATATAAATGTAGACATGTTAAAATTCAGAAAATTTCATGCAAAAAAGTTTGAGTATAGTGTATAATACTTTCATGTATGATTTTAATGCATTATAATTCAAAGAATAAAAATTAGAAATATGTAGTAAACCATTATATAAAACCCTTTATATATACACTTTAGGAATCATCTGTTTTTTCCTAAAGCATACTTAGTAGAAACAAAAATAACAGCCATGTATACACTATTGAAAATCACCAGTCCCACTTTCATTTGGTATATAAAAAGGCATAAGAAAATCTCATCCATTAATGATAAATCTCTAGATAACTTATAAAATCATAACTTTCCTTCAGCTTACCAGAGAACTTAATTAAACTGAATACCAAAGAGTAACCAGCCCTTTTAAAGAGAAACAGGATATCTTTCATCTTTTCCAGAGCATGGAGACAAAAGGTGCCCACCATACAAGCAGGTAAAAGCAAACCACTTGAAATTTTTGTGAATTCTTGGAGATAAAGCATGGGCTAGTTTTTCAGTTTGGAATATCTGAAGTCTCCAATTCTTATTCATTCACTGCCAGATTCTTTTTATGTTCCTTAACCAGAAACTCAAAAATTATGAGTAGGGAAGAGAAGAAGAGACCTAAAGACTCTGCTGGTGGATATGAGGGTGATCTTGTTGTCATATCTATCACCCCACTGATCACTAGGGTTCATATGGCTGATGTGGTTGGGTAGGCAAGTCCCATCCTCCCTCACTGAACCATGTACATCCCTCCTGAACCTGCACCTTTGATGGAAGAGGACAACCTTCCCTGATAGAGGAAGACCATTGTTTGGTCAAGTGCATATGAGTAGCTGTGCTCCCTGTGGTAGAAACTTCAAACATTCTCTCAAGCGTCCACTCATTCAGGTTTGCAAGATACAAGATGCTGTTGTGGAGAGACAGATATATAGCCGCAATCACTTAAAGTCAAATCCTTCTAGAGAGAGCAAAAGTTTTAAGCCAGTTGGGGAGAAGCAGCAAATCTCTTCCTGGACACAGGCAAAAATACAGTGCTTCTGAGGTTGGAGTGGAAACAAAATTCATCTGTCTGCAGGGGGGAGGGGATAACAGGAAACTTTCCCATCCCCAGGACAAAGGCAGACATCAGTTGCTGCTGGGGTAGAAGCAGAAGCAAAATCCCTCTACCCTGGGGGAGCAGCAGGAAATCCTCTTGGGCCCAGGATCTTACAAGCATAAAAAGCAGTGGTCAACTATTGCTGAGGCAGAGGCAAGAAAACATATTTTACAAAAGATACAAATCAGAGGTTAGCTGCCCTGAAGAGAAGACAGATGCCAAGATAGTCCCAATTCTCAAGGTCCAGGTGCACAGGCCTCTATAAAGGTGGGGCTAGACAGGTCAAGAGACAACACTCCCTGCCTCACCATGAGCTTAGCACCTAATACTCTCAGCAGCCTATTGCTGAGAAATGGGCAAGAGGATGAAGATAGACCCTTCTCTGGTCGTATGGGTGTAAAGGAACTGCTGAAAATTTAGGGTGGAAAATCATGGAGAAAAAACCTCTGGCACTCCAGGCTCTACTTTAAAAACAAATAAGTTACATAAATCAGATGATAAAAGAAAGAAAAGGAAGGAACAATCTCCAGAATACTTTATAACACGAACATTAAGATGATACAAAAATGAGAAAAATAACCTTATGACAAGTATAGAAAACTATAGACCAGTATCTTTCATAAACATAGAGAAATCATTAACACAGTGCTATTAATTAAAGCCAATGAAATAGAAAAAGAACAATATAACTAAATGGAGTTTATCCTGGGAATGTAAGTATAGTTTAGCATAAACAAATCTACTGATATAACTCACAATTATCAGCATACTAAAAAAAGAGGAAAAAGCAAATCAATTGATGAAGAAAAAGCATCTCATAACATTTGGCAAATTTTTATGATAAATACACTAAGCAAACTATGAAATACAAGGATCTTCCTCAACATGATATGAATAAAGCATCTACAAAAAACTCTACAATTAACATCATACTTAATGGAGAAACATGGAATGCTTTTTCTAAAATCAGGAATATGGCAAGAATGTCTACTTTTACCACTTTTCTTCAACATTATATTGAAGATAGTAGGCAATAAAAAAGGTCTGAAATATAAAAAAGATTGGAAAGGAATAAGTAAAACTATTTGTAGACAACATGATGATCTATGTAGAAAATCCTAATGAATCTATCAAAAAAGAAAAAAAAGATAAAGGCTACTAGACCTAATAAGTTTAATAATATCACCAAATATAAGGTCAGTGTAAAATAACGGATTTTATTTCTCTCAAGAAAATCTGACAAGTTCAAGTTTTTAAAAATGTGCCAATTATAATTTCATCAAAACAGAAATGCTAAGGAAGAAAAAAATCTGACAAATATGTGCCAGATGTCTATGTAGAAAACTTTAATACACTAATGAAAGAAATTAAAGATCTAAATAAATGGAGAAATATATTATGTTCACTGGCTGAATACTCATAAATTTTAAGATGTTTTCCTATCCTCTAAATACTCACTGCAATCTCAATCAAAATCCCAGCAAACTTTTTTTTAAAATATTTTGTTTAGTTGAAGATGAACACAATATCTTTATTTATCTTATGTGGTGCTGAGGATCGAACCCAGTGCCTCACGTATGCGAGGCAAGCGCTTAACTGCTGAGCCATAGCCCCAGCCGCCCAGCAAACTTTTTGTAGAAATTGAAAAGATAAATAAAATATATATAGAAAACAGAGGAGCCAGGCAAATTCTAGAAGGAAATACAAAAGGTGGAAGACTCACACACACTAAGACTACAGTATTAAAGACAGTGTTGTTTTTAGCATAAGATTGACATACAGAGCAATAGAACACAAATAGACCAGCAAATATGGTCAATTGACATTTGAAAAAGGTAGTTAAATGGAGAAATGGTGGTCTTTTCCATAACTGGTGGAAGAAAAACTGGACATCATAAACACAAATATTCATCTTGACCCATTAACTTAGACCACAGACAGAAATTAACTCAAAATGGAATACTGAACCAAATGAAAGCCCAAAATCTATAAAATTTGCAAAAGAGAACAAGGTAGAAAGTCTTTTGAGACCTTGGATGAAGCAAAGGTTTATTGAGATACAAAAAACATGAACCATTAAAAAAAACAGACTTGAAAACTGCTTTTCAAAAAATAAAATGAAAAGAAAATCACAGAGTGGAAGAAAATATGTGCAAAATACATTTCTGATAAAGCACTGTATCCAGGATATATAAAGAACTCTTAAAATTCAGTTAAAAATGGACAATTAAACATGGATGATATAGATACTTCATCAAAGAAGATTAAGTGGATATTCAAATTGTAGAATATCCATACTTCTCAGCTACATTAAGGAATAGGCTACTGAAACATGCAACAGTGTGGGTGAAGAGCTAACACACATACACACACACACACAAAATGAAGAAAGCCAGATGCAAAAGCCTACATAATCTGTGATTCCATATATATGACATCCTAGAAAATGAAAAACCATAGGGACAAAAATCAGATCAGTGGTTGTCAGGGAATTGGGGTAGAGAGAAGGTACTGATTACAATGGGGCAGGAAGGAACTTTTTTTGAGTTAAGGAA